>CM031921.1:19356375-19515590 GCA_018703695.1 Prunus fruticosa
AGACTTTGTTGAACGCGTCCGTTGCTACAAAGCAAAGTCCTATAAATGAGTTGTGGGTTAGAAAGAGAGAAGGTGGTGGTGTTTAGGAATGTTGAAAGATTCAAATGCTTAGGCGCCCCAATGGCTTAGGGTTCTGTCAAGAAATTATGTTGATAAGAAATGAAAAGAAAGGAAAAACACACAAACTCAAAAACACAAAGAGAAAAGAAGCAAGTAAAAGAAAAAGTGAGAAAATCAAGATGGGGTCTTCCTACCCATTTTTCGTCTGATCTCAACCTGAGTCTCACCCGACTGAAGTGGACATCTGGGGTCAAAGGCTTGACCAAGGAATGGGTACTGACTCTGCCTCCGCAAGGGGGCCTGAAACTGTCGAATTACTCGATACTCCTGGACAACGATGTTGCCATTGCAGTTTGGTAAGGTTTAGTAACTCCTAAAAATATATACGTGTGTTCGGGACAAGGGGATGATCCGGTAACGTTAGCTGATGCCCTAGCACTTGAGCGTGAGAAGAGTATAGGATGTGTCTGCAAGCTAGGCTCATCGCCTACTTGCGAAGTCCCATGAGGTAGAGATTTTGTAAAGGTGTCACTTAGCGGTTGAGCGAAGACTGGTTTGAAGAGTGTCAGTAGTGCTACAATAAAAAGCTCGGAAGGGAAAGAGGGCAAAGGATAGTGAGGGTTCACCCATGAAAGAAGTATCTGACCTAGGAGAACAAAAACCTAACAAAGATGGTAGAAGTTGCACAATTCCGCGACATGCGAAGAACTTTAGGAATTAAGACCGTCCTGTAAAACGGCAGCAACAGATCGCGAGAGGAGTTATGTTTGAGCTAAGATTGCGATCTTTGGGAGCTCAAAGTGGTGAGCCCCAGAGGCTCGTTAGAGCCCCGAAAGAGCAACTAGAAGGTGTAGGCCAAACCAAAGCTCCTTATGGTCGAGACACCTAGTGCTGAAGTAATGTATTTGGACTGCTTTTATTTATTATTTAATTTTAGAAGTGTATAATTTGCCTTTTTTTTTTCTTTTTTCTTTTTAGTTTGGGAAATAAAAACGTTATGTTATCTCTAAATAACGATTTACCTAATTTTAAGTAACGACAATCAAATAAAAAAGTATTAACAATGCAAACATGATTTTTTTTTTTTTATTATAAAATTTTATTTGATGAATAGTTTAGGAAGAACACGGATAATAGCGTTTTTTCCTTTAAGAGAAAATTTAAGGATGGCCGTTAATGCCCTAGAAAACACAACCAGGGGTTAAGGAAGGTTGGAGGGGTCACAATCGTCCCTTAAAATCCGAGTTCTTAGACACGGAAGGTGCAGCCTAAAGAACTCCTAGACACGCTATACTCCCTTAAGCGCTGATCTAGTGACCCAAAATTTAGCTCATTCAAAGAATATACTATGAGTTTTTAAATTATCGTACATAGTTAAAATAAAAACAAAATAAAATAAATAAATAAATAAATAACTGTAATAATAAAACAATTCAAACGAGAATTTAAAAGAAAGAGTTGGGTTCTTTGCACCAGGTGTCCATTACGCATCTTAATTCTTCTCTATTCTTTCAATCGGCTTTTTCAGAAACCTGACAAACAAGAAGAAAACAATTGAAAAAAATAATAATAATAAATAAAATAAAATAACAACTAAAAGAAAACACAAAGTAAGTGAAAGTGTCGAGATGCTCAATTTTTAAAAAAACCCGTTTGGACTTTGCGTCTAAAATGAAGGGATTCCGAGAGAAATAGCACAATATAGTATCTTTAGATCGTAGTGTTTCCCTTCTCCCGCCTATAAACCCATTTAAGAATATTTCCCTGATGTAAGAGAGTACCGGTATTTCTTCCTGAATTCAAGAAAAATATTAAAAAATTTGAAAAACAAAGCAATGGGCATCCTCATGACTTGACCTCAATGACTCAACCTTGAGCTCCAACTCCGGGCTACCACTGGAATGCCCAGAGAGAGGTTCGTTGAAGTTCCCTGCCTTCCCAAACTCCACATACGATCTCTGGGACCGGCCTCAAACTCGTTGCTGGGACAGTTGACTTTTGAAGGCACATGTCTAATAGTACAGTGTTTGCGAGGAGGATGCATTGACAGGAATGACATTCGGCAGTAATCATTGCATGTGGAGAGACCTTCGAACAACTTGTTCAGCCCATTAACGGTGCTCCATGCCGCCTCGGGTATCAATTAGGCACTTGTCCACGTTGGCGACATAGGACAGTGTGCCCAGCTAAGCCAGGAATAGCTTCCTTGAAGGCTATGTGGCTGAATGCTCTGTAGAAGTCGCCATTGCTCAATCAGGATTGTGGAAGCACACCTGATAAAAAAATGAGGATCATGAAGTGGAGCTGCTGCAATTTCTTGACTTAAGAGATAATATAGGCATGCCATGAAGATGAAGATGATGAAGAAGATGCCTATGAAGAGAAGTTGCTGTTATTGTTGTTTTGTTTTTTATGTTTTTTATGTTTTTGTTTTTGTTTTTGTTGTTGTTTTTTTTTTTTTTTTAATGTAGAGTTTGAAATGAAATAAAAATGTGTTTTAACATGAGAACCATGAACTATACGACTGGCAAATAAATACATAAATGAACTTAACAAAAGAAACAAAACAAAGAATACAAAGAAGTTCCAAATTGATTTTTTTTTTCAATTATTATTATTTACAAACTAGTTGACCAGCAAAAGAAAAAAGGAAACAAAGAAATTTCAAATTGCAATTTGCAAGGAAAAATAAAATAGCAAAACTCAAATTTCAAGTTTTTAATTTTTTTTTTTTTTTTAAAACACACAAATATACAATAATACTCATGATGAACCACTTAATGCCTTAAAAATACAGCCAAGGGATTCTTGGAAGGTTGGATGGGTCACTAAGGTCCCGTAAAACCGCAAACTTCCCAGACAATTGAGGTGCTGCCAAAAGAACTCCTAGACACTGATTTAATTAGTACGCTTATCTAATGTTGGGATTAGTCAGCTCATATAAAAAATCTTTTTTTAATTTTTTGATTTTCTTTTCAATTTTTTAAATTTTTTGATAAAAAAAGAAACATAAATTTAAAAATAATAACAAGTATATAAGGGATTCCCGAAATGCTCCCCCCTTGAAGCGATTAGGTCGAAGCGTGATGGCAATTGGAGGTCACGGCTTCTCCCACGGCTCCACACTTCCCATTCTTATTATTGAGGTTGTCATCTCTCTCATTTCTTATTGAGAGCTATTTAAATTGCTAGAACAAGCACACACTAAAACTTCAAACGGAATTAAAAGGATTAGGTAATAAATAAAAAAGAACTAAAAAACGAAAAGGAAAGTCTTAACACTTCCATGTTCCTTTCTAAGTAACAAGCAACAAAGTAAATTTAAATGAGCTTATGAAGTTTCGTCGTTCTCAAAATAACTTATTATCCATATGGTGTGTGGTTTTAATCAAGTATTCAGAAAAAGCATTTAGCTATGGCGTTTAGTCTAAACACAAATTCCGAAACCCATTAAGAACAAGAAGAACAATAAAGAACCAAGTACTTTTTAAAACATGGTGTTTGTCTTCTAGATTTACCCATTCATTCACTAATCAGTCCAAAGAGTCATATGGTGTTTATGTAAACTTGAACAAAGATATTTAGTTAAGAGCAAGTGAATGAAACCATAAACTAGAAATACCCAACATGCTACTTAAACCTTTTTTTTGTGTTGTGTGAGCTGGGACTCAAACCCAGTTCCCTTGCTTGTCAGGCAATTGTCCTTGTCAATTGGAGCTACAAACACAACTTGTCTATTAACGTCATTAACTTTAAAACATGAAACTGTTCTAGTTATATACAAAAAATAAAAATAATAGAAAAGTAAGCTAAACCAAATAGAATCAAACAATGTTACTGAATCCCCGGTACGGCGCCAAAAACTTGTTGTGTAAATTTGAGCTCTGCCAAAGTTGTATTTAAGTTAAATCCTCAACTTCTTAGACTCGGCAACTGTATTAGCCGCTCGGTAGGATAGCACATGTCAGTGCGAGGTTTATTTCCCAGGGATTGTGGTGATTGAACTACCAATTCAATTTTCATACACAAAACAAAAATGGAAACAAAGAAAGCAAAAAGGTTTTTGTAGACATTTGAGAACATGGAAAGTTTGTGATGAGAATAGAGAGAAGTGTTTGAGTAAAGAGAAGGGAGAAGAGTTTTGGGAAGTGTTTGAGAACTTCTGAGAATTTGGAGAAGAAGGTGTTTGGGAAGCTTTGAGGATTTTGGAAGAGAAAGGAAGTGTTCTGGAACCTTCAGTTCTGGAAGAGGAAGGAGAAGTGTTTGAGAGTCTTGGAGAAGTGTTTGTGAACATTGAGAATTTGAGAGCTTAGGGAAGGGGAAGAAAGGTGTTTGTGAAGTGTTTGAGATTTTAATAACAGAAAATCTAAGTAGAATGAAATCCTTGACTTTACAACAATTGAGAACTACAAAGGGAAATGCAAAGAGAATTTGAGGGAGAGAAGGGAAGGGAGCTCTAGAGAAGTGTTTGGTAGCTCCCCCCCTTGGGGTGTGATTACAAGCTTAGAGAATTTCCCTATTTATAGGCCTGAGGGGAAAGTGAAAATCTGAATTATACAATAGGTTTACCTACCACACTCACTTCACCAACTGACAACACGATTCACCTAACAGATGATTAAATATTGAGATTTCTTTCTCCTGTCTTTAGGCTTAGTGTTGGGAGTCCCATTTCACTTTATTTTTTGCTCATTTGGCTGCTGCAAAATTCCACTGGAATATAGGTATCTGAATATGCTTTTATCAAACTTTCCCACAATCAACAAAGCAACACTTTATCATGCATATGTCATGCATGACAATGCATTGCAGCCAGCTTGTCGGCATGTTTTGGGGTCTGTGGCTCAGTCTGAAAAATCTGGAAAATATGGATCTTGAAGCTCTTTGTCTTACTCTTTCCAAGCATATGCAGGCCAACTCAAGGAAAAATCGGAAAGGCCTTCAAATGTGATTTTTGGCCCAGGAACGAAGATGCTGCTGTTTGACCTTAAGTTGCCAAAACATATATAACTCTTTCTCTAGAAGACTCAGAATCATGAACCGTAAAATTCTAGGATAAATGCTATTTCCGGTATCTTCCCAATGATGTATGGCTCATTATCTGGTTCTTCTTGACAAGTACAATCAAGTCCGCTAAAGTTGACTGATCTGCAGAGACCGTTTCCGTAGTGAACTCGCTCCAAATTGCAATTACCCAAGTCTCTAATGTATAACACTTAACAAATACAAAACTTATTAAAAGCACAAGTTTAACTCAAAAGCATAACCAAATCATAAGTTAAAGGGGTACAAAATGATATGTAATTATGCACCGATCATTGGACCCACGTCTCAAAGTTCTGCTAGGTTTGCAACGTTCAAGCCCTTTGGTCTGTCCCTGAGGCCTTTTGCCCAGTTTTGATGCAGCCGCTGGGAGCTGCTCTTATAAGGTCGACACACGGCACAATTTACTAGCAGCTTCATCTGTAGAGTAGAATCCACTACCTCACCTTGTTAATTTCCATTTCCCATCTGTGAGTTGCCTCCGTTTCACAACCAGTCTGTATGGGTATTTTGAGTTGTTCCCATCAATACAAATATCTAAGCGGAATAAAACAAGTTCAATGATGCTTGTAATGACTGGGAATAACCTGAAGAGACAAATGATTACCAATGAAGGAGGCAAATCTGAGCATGAACCAAAGCCATTTGTTCTGAAGGGTAATTTTGCTTACAGACCCCAAATAAAAAAATCAGCCAATTTAACACCTAAATTATATTAAAATGGCCAATGAGCCCTTGCCATTAAGTTTTGTGTAATTTCATCCAATTTTTTATTTAACTATAAAGTAAACTTGCAATTTTGAGTAAAATAAATAATTAATATATTAAACAAAAAAGATAATAAATAAATAAATAATAATAGAATGACATTTATAAATAAAAAGCTTTTTTTTTTAGTTTACTATTCTTGTTTGCCGAATGCTATCATCTTTGGTCCTTTATCTTTTTTCTGACATTATTGGTCCCTTATATTACATCTCACACACCATGTACTTTGTGGTCCCGCCCTCACGTTCGTGCAAAAATTTTCATTAGATTGCTTGAAGTGGATGCCATGCTGGCATTAACAAATGTTTGGAACATTTTGGGTTTTATCACTAATAGTCCCTAGGGTTTTTGCAAAATTATCACATTTGATCCTTGATAATATTTTTTTTTCCTGACATTATTGGTCCTGATTGTGACACTCCTCACACATCAGTTTAGTTTGATCCGCGGGGGGGTTCCCGCTAAATTGCCTAGATGACACATATGTGGTGCAAATATATATCAATGAGAAAATGTCAAGTGGATCTAAATGGAAGAAATGTTTTATAAAAAAAGAATTTAACATTAAAAATCTCTTTTTAAAAGAGAATAAAATTTCAAACATACATTTTTTTATTTAATTCCACTTGTACAGATTATTATTGGACATGTACTTCATATACATGTCACGTCTAATCCGTTAAGTTCTGTTGAAATTTTAAATCGATCTAAGATAACTTGCCCAGAAATATAACAACAATTTCTCAATTGAAATATTATTAATATTTCTTTGACTAAATATCTGTAGTTAATGCTTATAAATGTAGTTTGCGGGATATTTTTTCTACTAACTTCCATGTTCGTAAAAGCACAATGTAGTGAATTATATTTATCACAAAAGAGTAATCTAGGTCGGAAATACTATTTTCAACAAATAATCATTGGTCAAAAAATAGAATGGCAAAAACAAAAATACTCGAATAAAAAAATTATTTCTAACAAGTGCGTAAGTACTTGCGACCACATTTATCGTTGGAAACGAATTGACTGTCGTTTTGAAGATTTATTCCCAATAAAAATGTAAAGCAATACCGATAATGAGATGGGTGTTGAAAAATACATTATTTTCTATATAATGGTCGGAAAAGAAGGATTTTCAAACGTACCATTTTACCGAAACGACTTTTAATCGAACTTTTGCCGTCCCAAAAGCGCATTTTCCACGGCAAAAAGCTTTTTGCAACGACAAAATACTCTCTGTGAGCACATTCCATTTTGTAGTGAAATACAACATTCAAACTATCATTAATTAGGAAATAACTGAATACAAGATCACATAAATCATATATCTTCCTAACTAACAAAGTACTAGCACATGTTAGATGTTTTGTCCCTAAGAACAACATGGTAAGAACCTGAATTGCCTATTCAAGCACTTATCTGCTTGCCCGCAAGAACCCACAGTATTAGAAAAAGAGGCTTTTGTTGGCCAATTTTACCCTATCATACTCCAAAATACCTCTACAACCAGTAAGACACATTAAATCCATTCTCATCAACCAAGTCTTCGACCAGCTACAACCTTTCTCGTGACCACAGAAGCCACCTTACAACCATCTTTCTCAACCAACCCTACCACTAATTTAATACAATTTGGAGTGGACCTACTGTATACATGCGTTTCATACTCCCAGAAGCCTGTCTCGCGGAAGGCCACACCCATTGAAAAGATGTTCAATACATCTTTATTGGTCTTTTTTAACAAACTTCAAGAGTAAAATGCTAGCTAAAGCCACCATATAATATTGTTCGGACTAATGATAACCACAGAACTATAACAAGAATAATCTTGTGAAAGAAAAGATGAGATGATAATTTAGTGTGTGAGAGAGAATAGGTGTGTATGCAGATCGTTTTAGTATGAAAAGGAAAATCTTTCCTCAAGTTTCACCGAGAAGTGGTTGGCTTTCACCTGATAGGGCTTACCTAGTCTATTAAATTTTGGATGTTCCTGTAAGCCTAAGCTGATGGCCATGGATTTCTTAGCGAAAGCCTATGCATGTTTTTGGGATGGGCAAGGGAGGGTGAGCGAGGAGAAGAAGGAGATGACAGCCGAGTGTGAGAGGGTAAGAGTCGGTATGATGTAAACTATTTAGTACTAGAGAGAAAGCTTCCTTAAGTTCCACCAGAAGAGTGGGTGGCTTTCACCTCACATGGTCTTCACCTGAATGGCATTTCTGGCATGTCCCAGAGTTTAAATCCAATTCTGGCCATGCACCTCGATCGCCTAGTGCCTATGCATGTTTTTCGTTTGGAAGGTGAATGTGAAAGAAGAGGTGACTACAATTTAGTGTGAGAAGGAATAGAGTAGAGGAGTGTATGTAGAATTTTTGATGTGAGAGGGTCTTTGCTCAAGTTCCACTGTGAAGTGGTTGGCTTTCACCTGACATGGCTTATCTAACTTATTGAATCCTTGCTTGGTCCGCGAAGCCTAAGCTTAATGGCCACAGACCTTGAACTGAAGGCCTATGTATGCTTTCTTTTGTGGGTGGAGAGAGAGAGAGAGAGAGAGAGAGAGAGAGAGAGAGAGAGAGAGAGAGAGAGAGAGAGAATGATAGTTTAATGTTAAAGGGAGGGAGTGGGTGTGTATGCAAAGTCTGTTTACTCTGACAAGAAAATCTTTCCTCAAGTTCCACCGAGAAGTGGATGTCATTCACTTCACATGGCTTACCTAACTTACTGAAGTCTGACCTGATTTATGTAACCTAAACTGAATGGCCATTTACATCGATGGGAGGACTATGCAATTTCTTTAGGAGGGTGGTGAGAGAGAGAGAGAGAGAGAGAAGTGTGTATGGAGACTGGCCAGTGTGAGAGGGAAAACTTTCCTTAACTTCCATTGTAAAATAGTTAGTTTTCACCTAATAAGGCTTACATAACTTACTAACTCCTGGCTGTCCAGGGCTGTAAGCTTAATGGCCATAGACCTCAGTGGAGGCATGTGCATGTTTTTGGGCAGAACGGCTATGGGTGAGAGAGAGAGAGAGAGGAGAGGAAATTTTAGTGTTATGAGAGAGTAGGTGTGTATGCAAACTCTTCTCCAGCGTGAAGAGGGGATATTTCTCTCTAGTTCCACCTAGAAGTGATTAGCTTTCACTTCACATGGCTTACCTGGACCTACTCCTGCTTGTCCCGAAAGCCTAAACTGGTAATGGTGATGGACCTCCCAAACTCAAGGCTATGCATTATTTTTTTGGGCATAGAGTGAGAAAGGAGAGGACAAAGTGACTATGAAAAGGAGAGAGTGGATGTGTATACATATTGTTTAGTGTGAAAGGGAAATCTTTCCGTACCCATTTCGAAAGAAAGGTGGTTGGCTTTCACCTTATAGGGATTACCTAACTTAATGGATCCGTAGACCCGTCCGGCAGCTTTAGCTTAATGACCATGAACCACAATAGAAGCTTTTGCATATTCTTTTAGAGTGGAAGGAGAGAGAGAGAGAGAGAGAGAGAGAGAGAGAGAGAAGATGCAGCCCAGTGTGAAGTGAGAGATTGAGAGTGTGTATGGATATTGTTTGCTTTCACTTCACATGGCTTACTAGCCCTACACTCAAATCTGCATGGCGCCATATGATTACTTCGTAGGCTTGCCGAGAAGCCTAAGTTTAATGGCCATAGACCTCGGGAAGATGGTGGATATGCACTTTTTTTTGGGGGCGGAGAGTGAGAGAAGGAAAAGACAATTAATGCTAATACGGAAGACTGAGTGCCATGCGTATTGTTTAGTGTGAGGTAATCTTTCATGGGGTGTATATTGTTCGAAATGTGGTTAGCTTTCACCTTGATAGTGATTACCTAACTTACTAAGATCTAGCCTGTCCAAGAAGCTTAAGCTTAATGGTCATGGACCTCCCAGAGGCTGATTGGATGTTTTCATAATGGGAGAAGAAGAGAAATGAGATGACAGCGTAGTGTGAGAGAATTGAGTGTCTTATGCAGACTGTTTTAGTGTGTGAGAGAAATATTTCCTCAAGTTCGGCCGAGAAGTGGTTGGCTTCCACTGCACGTCTGGGAGGCTTCCATGACGTAACTAAGATGTGAGGTATCTGACCCACAAGCATGGGCAGGGCAATTTTCCTCTTGGTACTCCAACGAACATATAAGCATATGGAGGAATAGTCCGTCTATAGTCCACCACGCAACTCGCATTTGAAAATTCTACTTTGTAGATATAGCTCGCATTTGAAAATTCTGCTTTGTAGATATATCATATGTTTGCACGCCCATTTCCCATAAGTCTTGCAACTCATATCTATTAATGCATCATGTATGCATCAATATCTCTGACCATGGCCTTTTTTTCCTGGTATAAGTAAAGACAAGAAGACATAATGCTCTTTCATCAACATCCATGGAGGAAGGTTGTATAGGATAGAAGGATTGGCCATAAGCTATACTTCACACTCATATTGCCAAAGGGGTTGAATCCATCAGTTGCCAAACCAAGTCATTGTACATTGCGTGACTCATTATCAAAAGACTCATGTATTCTATCAAGAGATTTCCAAGCTTCAGAATTTGCTGGGTGCCTTAATATACCATCTTTCACACGTTCCTCATAATGCCATCTCATTTATGCAGCAGTCTTCGAAGACATAAATAATCTTTGAGCCTTGGCGTTAGTGGAAATAACGCAACACCTTCCAGGAACCTTTTACCTCTCTCTTTCCCACCCTGGCCTTGTGACTTCCATCGTGAAATCTTACATGTAGGACATTGAGATAAATTTTCATGTTCCTTATAATAGATTACACAAATCGTTCTTACATGCGTCAATCTTCTCATAATGAAGGCCAAGATCTTTAACAATCTTATTTGCACCATACTTGGTTGTAGGGTGGGCACGGGTACGGTATGGTACGGTATTCAACCCTTAACTCGCTACTCAGATACCGGAAATTTAAATCGGTATGCTACGGTATGGGATTATCATTTGTCTAAATTGGTCTGTACCATACCATATTTTGTTTGGTATTGGTATTGGTATTCGGGACTGATTCTGGTACCAAAATGACACAACTTAAAAATGAACCAATTCAAATATTCAACATATTCATTTACCAAATAAGTGATGCCTAAGTTACAAATTCAAAGATTCAACATATTCAATTATCAATATCCAAATCCTAATCAACATATTCAATATCCATCAACATATTCAATATCCAAATCAACCAAATCCTAATCAACATATTCATATCCATTGAATATAACATATTCAATATCCAAATCAACCAAATCCTAATCAACATATGCAATATCCATCAACATATTCAATAGAAAATTATATATCTAAATAGTATCGGTATTTGGTACGTATTGATCGTACCAATACTCATACTGCTACCATACCATACTATATTGGTATTGGTATGTACCAGTGGGTAACCGAATATTCGATCGGTCAAATCAAATTAAACGGTATAAATTGGTATGGTATGGTCTTCGGTTAGGGTACGGTTTTGGTATTTTGTTTTAGATGCCCACCCCTACTTGGTTGTAGGCAATCTTTTCAACCAAAACCTTAAGTGTGCCTTTTTTTAATAACCAAAACCTTGACAAAAATTTTGATGTCTACTATTTATGATGTTTCCATTGAGTCGCCATTGGACTATGCTCCAAAGCTCTCTGAGAAGCTCCATGCTAATCTTTCTACTCAAGAGTGGAGCTACAACCTGTAAGAATCTTTTTCCTTCTTTTGTTTTTGGCTTCATTTGGAACATGACATTTTGTAAGCATGAAGTTGCGATACAAAGTATATCTTGCCTAAAGGGATGACAATGACATGCATATGGACACACTTTACAAACATGTTTATTTGGTGATCAAATTTTGTGACTTTAGCATCGAACAAACACTAATAGTACTAGTTAGAGTTTTGGATTTTCTATCTCAAAAGAATATCACTGCTATTAATTTTGGTGCATCCATCGATCATATACATAACACTAGACACTACATCGATCATATACATAATACATAACACTAGACACTACCAAACTTGTTCTGTTTCTTTTCATTATTTTTTCATGACAAAATTTTATATATACCATTCATTCTTTTACAAGCCAGAACTACATAACAGAGTATTTAACTAAAAGATGCCATCAACACTTAAAGACAGATTCAGGAAAAAACAAACAAACTAAGAGAAAATTTCAAATTGACAGAAAATAAAAAAAGATAAACAGATTAACTTGTAATTTTGCAAATTGAGTAAGTCAATAAAAAGCATATAACTTATGTCATAATCAACTAGCAGTAGTGCAATTTTGCATATTCTCTAATTGCGTCCTCAACCTTCCCTCCCCTTCTCCCATAAATATAACCCAACAAAAAACCCAAACCCACATAGCCTATTATCAAAAACAAATCGCTGATAAACCAATCAATTGAATATCAAAACTCATATGATATACTAACACATAGTAATTTTCACACAACTACTCAAACGTTACAAATCAAAGAGAGAATTGATAGACAAATTTGAGTTCCAAATTCTTTAAATAAGAAGCAGATGACTTTGTAAATAGAGAGAAACAAAACATAAGAAATTGGAATAAAGAAAAAGATGCTAGACATAAGAAGAAGAAGAATACCTAAGGTAATATCCGTGAAGACTTCGCCTCTGTGTTTTTTTGGTAGGTCTGTGAAGAGTATACTTCTTTTTGCCAGTAGCGTGTGAAGATGA
The DNA here is from genome assembly GCA_018703695.1 of Prunus fruticosa. Lineage (NCBI taxonomy): Eukaryota > Viridiplantae > Streptophyta > Magnoliopsida > Rosales > Rosaceae > Prunus > Prunus fruticosa. The sequence goes on from CM031921.1 coordinate 19,368,979, forward strand.
AAGAGCGCTAGGTTAACCAAAACACAATGAGCGCGAGATAATTTTGTGTTGTGGCTTTTTTTTTCATTCCCCTAGAGCGGGAGTTAATTTTTCAATAATTTATCTTTTTTCAAAAAATTCTGTAATCTGTAGACTTTGCAAATATAAAATTAAAATTTGGCTAAAAAGGTAAAATAAAAAAAATCTAAAAGCCTGATCGGATTACTTTTTAAAACCATATAGCTCTATTATTTTTTTTTTTTTGTGAATTAGGGGGGTAAGGCACACCAAATTACAAAAACAACCAGCAGACTAATTAAAACAGACCATTCGAGTCCTCACGACCAAATCATCCAACACTTTAGAACCAACTAGGAGCTTCCTCTAAAAAGCAGGGGCCCAGGTCATATGAATTATATGAATTACACTTTATCATATGAATTACTTTTAAAAAAATATAGTTCAATCTATTATATTTTATTAGATGCATTAATTATTAAAAAAAAATATAGTTCAATCTATTGTCTTTTATCATATGAATTACTTTTAAAAAATATAGTCCAATCTATTTCATCATAATAGAAATATATAGTGAAAATTGTTATGCATTAAGGCATCCTAGGAGCTGATATCAAATGGATGGTTGATTTGGATTCTTAATATATACAAGTAGTTCCAATCATTGTGATCATTATATGATTGTGGAACTCTTCGGCATTATATAATTGTGGAACTCTTGGAGAATAAATAAAAATTTTAATTTTCGTGGCATTAAAATGTACATTATTTTAAATAAGTATTGCCAACAGGAAGTGTAAAGAACTTCAAATTATTTTAAATAAGTATTTTTGATTTTGGAGGAATTCAATTCTTGAGTGGGAGGTGGTATTATAAGTCATGTAAAACTAACTCATTAGGTAATTCATCTTTTTAACCCATTATATCATCACATAGTACCACTCCCTAACCCAGTTCCATACTAATTGAGGTGTAAACCTTTCGAATATCTAAGTGTAATAACAATTGTTAAAAACTGACTATCTAATGTTTGTACACTTCGATATAAAAGACAATTTACAATTTTGTTATATATAATTAATAACACTATAGAATAGGGAGGTTATTACAATTTGGAAGCCTGGGAACATGTATAGTTATTAGAGAAAGAGATTAGAGAGGTGGTGGCTTTTTGGAACTTGCTTTTTTAACCCATGCTTTCAACTTTTTCCGATGCAAGTTATATGCCATAGCAAATAATAACTATTTCTTACAATGGTTAATTGCAATCGGAAATGAAAATTTACTTCCGACAACAAAAGTTATTGGTCGGAAATTGACAACTATTTTCAACAAGCGAAACTTGTCATTGGCAAAATGCAATTATTTCTGACTCGCACATAATTGCTCTCGGAAATATAGACTCATTACCGAGAAGACATATTTTCCTTCGGAAATAAGTGACTATTTCCGAGGGCAAAAACAGCCCTCAGAAATAACCATTACAATTCAAGAACGCCCATGCGTTTTGTCAGTAATACAGTTGGCGCCAAGGGTTCCCACCTAAAAACAATGTATTTCCGACATCCATGGAGACTTTTTCCGATGATACATTCAAGTCGGAAATAAAATGCATCATATTGACATATTTCCGACGGACAACGTTTTTAGTTGAAAAAAGGACCTTTTCCGACGATATTCAGGGGCCATCGAATAACTTTATTCGCAAAAGACCATTTTTTTTGTAGTGGTGAGCCACTGAATCATGTATCTATATCATTCATATACATAATTTTCTTTATTGTGAGCATGCATTACTTTGCTTTCCACTTGTTCCCCATGCATAAGCCTATAAATGATCAACCTTAATCCCACTGTTGTCTATTTTTATGATTTTATTTTCTGGTGGAGTTTGGCTAAAATCATCTCTCCATGATTGAGCACATTATACAACTCTATTTTATAATCTAGTTGAAAGATAACATGTATAGAATTGATCATCTCATACGAACTTGGAAATACCATACACATTGAGTCATCATGACCTATTGAGTGGTGATAATTTAAAAATATTTATACTGAGTACGTGAATGTACCGTAGAAAAATCGATGCTTGAATTTATTAACACAGAGCTCTTCATTAATCATCACCATGGGAAACTAATGAAACAAAAATACACTTCATGGACTCATTATGTGGCTTGCTATCGGCCCATTATGTGCCAACTACTAAGAGACAGCCAATTTGAGCCTCTTATTGATTTGGGCAGGGCCATGAGGGCAGCATTTCCAGAGTAGCCCATCTGAAGTTTATTTTTATACCTGTCAAACACCCCTAACAACTAGTTGGCAGAAAAACCACCACTAACAGATTTTTCCTAAGAAATACAAAAAGAGGAAGGAAAAATCCTGCAATTTATCATGTTATATATTAACACAAATATTATTTTTATATGATTTTTTTGATATTTTACTCGAGTGAATGAGGGAGTGATATGCATGATGGGTCATCTAAGTTTTCATGACTATTTGTAAGATTGTTATTGCAAAAATCTATGTATAAATTTTTGTCAGAAGAAATATTCTCATTATAGGTTTCCTATCAATTCTAAGTACTTAAAAAGTATAAATAAGTTAATGGGGTCTAGTCCAGGAAAAAGGGTTTTGACTTACGTACGCGTAGTCTCATGTTCGAACAAGCATAACAGCCTTGTAGTCTGTGTGATGACCTCCTCTAGTGGCGGAGCCAGATTTCACATTAGAGGGGGTTCTTCACAAAACTTTAAAATATAATTCGAATAAGAGCGCTCAAGCGCTAACCGGTTAATAAGTAAATACAATACTAACTACTCGGTTTAACCCACTTCATAATATCATTTTATATTGATTAATAATTTATCCATTCATTACAATCATAATTGTCCTAAATTTCATAATATAAAATTGGTGAATATTAATCTCATCAACTATACTTTTAAGGACTCAAAAGTTAATAATTTATATTCCAATAGAGAGAAGAAATACAAAAAAAAATTCATAATTTCCAATATTATGTTACCCTACTCTAGACATGTAAAAATGGAGGAAATTTTTTTTTTTCGCAAAGCTTAAGTTAAACAAAACAGAAAGAGAAAGAGGAGAAAAAAACAGGTAACTAGGACCACTCTGGTTCCTACATGGCCTCGCCCCTGCCCCCTCCCCCTTGTAGTATATATATACTTTTTTTTTGTTGAGAAATTTTGGGATTGCATTCATAATTCAGCCAAAAATTCATGAGCCGCAAATGGTCATTACAATAACCGCCACTAACATTAAAATTAAAACAATATGGTGTGTCACAGACATCCCAACTTTGCCATAGACATCCTAACTAAAATTGCAAACTCAGAACAACCAACAAAGATAACGCTTGAAAAAACTAGACCATAACAATACAAATAAAACTCTCATAAAAGAGAGGTGAAAACTGCACAAAAAACCTAAAGAGTCTCCTGCGACTTATTCCAAATATGAAGAAACCGCAAAAGAATGGTGCTAGAGATTTGACACCAAACACGCGTGGAGATTCAATGCCAAGACGCATCCGCTTGTGATGAGTGGAGGAAAACCATAACAAAAGACTGAAGACAAATAGGGGAAACCTTTTGTCTTTGAAAATGGGGAAGAGAGGAGAATGGAGGAAGCGAGAAGGGAAGAGGAGAGGAAGAAAGCCTCAAAGTGAAATGACTCTAGAGTGTTTTTTAGGAGAGAGGGGACTAGGATTTTTAGGAATAAATCAGTAATGTATGGGTTGGTTCTTCAATCCTACCCCTCGTAGTTTAGAGTTTTATTTTTTATTTTTTAAAGTATAAATAGATTTTATCTTATGCAAGACTCTTAATTAATCACTTTAATTGGCGGCTAGCAAAAACTAGCTACTTAGAAGTTAGAACCATGGTTCTGAAGATATATATACATCAGATAAAACTATCCATGCATGCCTAATTAATATATATAAAATCCGTTTACACATATATACCAGTGGGTCCAATTAATTAGATATGACGATTGAGCTAGCTCTATCCATCTTTTACAGAACACCAATCTGTAAACAAGTGTTGCTTCGGAAAATAAAACACACTTGTAAAATCATATTGGTTTTGATTTTATATATAACTGAGACATATGGATAATGTTATTTATCCAATTAAATCTGACAATTTGATTTGTTTTCCCCAATTTAAAAACTCCAGTTCACAAACATTGCAGAATTTCTATGATCCATATTCACAAAAACAGTACTATTCCAACATAGATTACACCATAATTAAGAAATTATTAAAAGACATGTAGCATTACCCATTGGGTATATATAATTAAAATACACACAGATTTGATATGTCTGAGACTGAGAGTAAATCTTTTAGGATTGTCAACTGGCTAATCAAAGATAATCAAAAGAAAGCACTTTTAGTTGTTACGAAATTATAAACTATGGAAATTTAAAAGTTCAGAAAACACCATCTCAAAGTTATCTTAAGTATAATTAAGTTTTGTTTTCATTATTCAGCTTATCAATCCGTACACTGATGAGAAGACAAATCTCTCTCTCCAACCCTATTAAATCAAGTTAAGATGAAACACACACTATATTAAAATATCATATAGTTCAATTTCCAAGTTACTTCTCGTACTAAAATCATGCACTATATATACATATATATATATATATATATATATGAAATATGACTTTATCAGAATTCCTCTAGACAACAATTGCCACTTTCATCATTCACTTAGGAACTGAATTCTAGGAGATGAGTTTAATTTACCAAAAAAGATTCTGGAAAAGTTAGGCCTCCTATTTGACAAATATATATATGTTAATTGCACATCAAGTATATTGCCTTTTGGCCAACAACTTTGCCTAGCTAGCTTGTAAAATTATTAATCCATTCCATGCATGCAATAAAATTAGGTCTTTGCATGCATTAGAGTTTCATATTTGCGTTTTGGATGATTTTCTTGCTATCTTTTTGTATTCTTGTAGGATGTTTTATCTGCTGCGAACACAAAAAAAAAACTACTCATGAACAATTTAGAATATTTATATTGGGTTATTATAATCTAGCTATATATAGGTCGGAGTATTTATTAATCTGTCTTAATATGATTAATTTACAAGTACTAAATATGGTTCCATATAATTAAATTACATTAAAACCTTTGTAACTAAGATTTGAAGACCGAGTTGTTCTCTTCTAAGTAGATTTCGAATTGGGATATCGTAATTTATGGATATTTCATTGGTTGGATTTGGATTTCATTACTAAATATATATGTACCATTTCTCAACGCAAGGCTAGTTATCTATACAAACCTATACCTACTAGAATTCGTTTGTGGTCATTAAGCTCAAAAGTGTAGGGATTAATTAGTGAGAAATTGATTAGGAGGGTGTTGTCGACGCAATGCTAACTAACTGGTGGTTGATTACTGGTTAATTATTTAATGTTAATTATTCCAATTAAGCAGTTGACGGATGCATGACCAGAAAGATTCCTTACAGCAAATTTCCATCCGTCACGTGGCTGCCTTAATTTGTCGTTTGCAAGCTAAATAAATAAATTAATTAGTCCCCTAATTAAAAAAAATGTTTAATATAATAATTAATTTAATTAACTGCTCATCATCAACTCTATCTATCTATGCTTTTTTCAATTTATGAATTAAGAAACCCCACATCCACATGTGAAGCTCTGTTGGTCTTCCCTGGAGAATAAGAAGATGGGTCTCATCTCTCTCCACAAACAGCACCCTCGAACCGGAAATATAGGGCTTGTGAGAAAGCAGAGAAACAGGGCAAAGCCATGCCAGATTCGAGGCATTCATTGATGCCTTTCACATGGGGCTTAGGGTTTAATTATGTGCTCATTTCATGGACTTGGTTCTTAGATATAGTTTTTTATTTAGGAGATGGTGATGGGTTTTGTTTTGTTTATTGGAATACACTTAACATCTTAATTAAAATATGATTAAGTCACTAGCATCAAGGCTGTGACACTTTCTAATTAATTCTTTTTTTCTCTCTCTTCCCTCTCTCTTTTGTCTATCTCATCCACTACTTCTTTTACTCAAGGTAAGACCCCCCTTTTCTTGAAGACCTCAACTTCCAAGTTTCATGTCACTCAAGACTTGTAGATGGTAATTGGTAGTATGGTAGGGCTGCTTCTTCGTTTGGCTCACTCTATAGAGTTAAGTGGTCAAAATCGATTATCCTTACGCCATTGGAATCCCCTCTTTTAATATCACTTATATCAAGATGGTGAATTAATTATTGTTTACGAAACCGCAAATTTTGGGTTAGAGAACTTCAAACTTGTGAACAAGGTAAAGAAAACTAACAAAAGATTGATCAAAGTCAGTTATATTCAAGGGTCTTAATTAGGAACAAACGGGTCGTCATCATGGTTTTAAAATTTTAATCTAATTTAAATCCCGTGAACTTAACGGTGCTATATGGGGAAATGCTAATTAATTGATGCATAATAGCAGTCTTCTTAATGAAATCACATCGAAGAGAGACATACATATCTATCCTGACAAACTGAAGGGCTTGACATATTTATAACTTCTACAATAAAATCTAAATTAGGAGTCAAATTTAATTTGAAGAAACTACTGTTGGTTCTTTTTTAATGAATAATATTGAGGCCCCGAATAAGACAATAACTTTCACTTCATTTAGGGTGTACGGACGTTGAGTGGTAACATAACACTGCAGAGTTGCATGTGAAATTAATGCAAAGTACTGACCTTGAACATGCTCCTTTTACATCCGCATCCGAGAAATAAACAGCTCCTTAGAGATGGTCCATTTTTCACTTAGATACAATGAATCTCTTCAATTGCAGTCTACTCAAATCAATTGTATGGTCAGGAAAGCAAACCTTGTAGCCATCATATTCGAGACAGTGTATCAAGTTCAATGGTCTAGTAGGGTATTGTACCTGGAGCATAAGATTATCAAACAATAATAGTACATGAGTGGGCAATTCTGTTTTCAATGAAGAATAAAATAAGTGGCAATGGATTATTAACATATAAAAGTTGATCTAATTCAAATTCTATTGAGAATTTGGGTTTAATTTTCCGATTTGGTGACTTTGATACAAGTCTTTTGACTTTTGTGATCCACAAGATTACATTCATTTTTATATATTTTACGATGTAATCTTTTTATTTTTATTTTTAAAAATGATTTTTTGTTCCAATGTTGCCCCTTATGCCTTGAATTGGGTAATAATAATTTACGTGATAATCTAAAGCCATTTAACACGTTTTTCATTGAATAGAAAAGAAAATTATTAGTCTGAGTCAGCATGTCAAAAATGGAATGTAATCCATGAAGCATGACCAATTTCTCTACTATTGCTGTAAATTGTTTATTTGAACAAACAATCTAATAGAAGTAGAATTGATATTTCGGGTTAGACCCAGTAATTAATAACCTACTTTATTTAGATCGGGAAAATTGTATGATTTTCTTAAACTATGCGCTATGACTTTGAATTCATAATCAATTTTATTTTCTATAGGAACAATTGACAATTGAATCCAATTTTTCTCATTATTTTCGTGTCTATAGGGCAATTTCTTTTGTTAAAAATGCTTCCAAACCAACCTTTTGTCTGATCATCGATAACTTTTTTTTTCCCTTTCTATATGCTGCAATATTGTTCTCTCCGTGACTCGAAGTGTATCTAGAGAAATTAATAGAAATATTGAATACATTAAGTAAATAGTTAGAGTAGACAAGCATTCAATTTCCTAATGACACAGGATTTTGTGAGATTTCATAGTCCATATATAGTATGATTAAGCAGTAACTTCCATTTATAGGTGTATGCATGACACGTGACAAAAGTCGTCACCTTAATTTGGCTTTAAAAAAATGTGAAGACTCTTTATGATAAATTTATCCCTTGTAACACCTTGCATGGAGTAACATTACTAGTATTAAGAGGTTTCTAATTTTGACTGTAATTCGTGGACGCGTAAACAACTATAATTTATTAAAACATATAACATGTAAACGATTATAAATTATTAAAATATATAAAAATCACATGTTCAATAATTGATAATCACTCGTGTTGGAGTGTAAGACTTTCGATCATTACAATTCCCGTGTTATTGTAGTTTGATTATTAAGTTCCTAACTAAGCCCTTAATTTCAAAGTCAAAGGACAATGTTCATATCGTTGGCAAAGCCATTTCTCTTGTCATATGTGCTCCATATATATATATATATGACCGTTGATATGGATTAATCGTTAACAATGAAGTTTAAATGGTCGACTTTGAAAAGAAATAGGAGAATAAGATCCGGCTATGTTTGGATTATGCATGAAACTCTTTTGTGTGTGGGGTAGGTATCATGTGATATGTGGCAGCAGCTAGCAGCTAGCTGCTAATTGGAGTTGTTAGCCGATTGATGTTGATGGCCATTGAAGCATTGACGCCTAAAATGTGTTAAGTGTTTAAGCAAAGCAACCTTAAACCAGCTAGAAAAGGATAGGCACACAGCAACCGGCCCTGGCAAAGTTAAAACCCATTACCCTAAATTTGCAAAAGGAATATTCACAGGCAATTATGTGACATTAATTATCACATATTAACAATTCATAGTACCTAATCCACATAATTAGCAATTTTCTGCCAATCTAAACTGTCGTACTCTCCTTCGGGTGGTCCCATAAAACCCACCTTAATCTTTTAAAAACCCAAAGTCACAAATGAATTAATGATAATCATATGTAGATGTCCTCTCATTGAACCATGCACTATATTATAATTATGAATGAAGTAGATTAGCCCGAATATCTAATAAATGATAATTTATTAAGGTAATTTTTGTTTAAGTGTATGTTCAGATTTACAGTTAACAACATATTTATATTCAACGTTAACCAATTTATGTTTTCAAATTGTCTAAATAAGAGAACGTTACTGTGTTACCCTGTTTCCCTATTATATTATAGGTTGATAACCTGTTGTGATAGATGACAATTGACATGGTTTGGAGCAACTTGGGTGTCTTATATGTGGTTTTGGACTTTTGGAGGGGTTGAGGAAATGAAGAATAAGAGGATCTAAAGTGTGGGGCCCACAGAGAGAGGAGAGACCGACAAAGAGCATCTTTTGGTACATGGGTTTGCGTCCAAGGGTGCATGGCGAGAGAACAGAATTGTGAGCAGCCTCTTTGTTTCTTTGTTTCTTTGTTTGTGAATTGTGAGAAGTCTTAGCAAGAAAGAAAAGGAAGAAAGTAGGAAAGGAAAGGAGTAATTGCCATTTAGATTGGGATGAGAGAGGGGAGGGGGAGAGAGAGAGAGAGAGAGAGAGAGAGAGAGAGAGAGAGAGAGAGAGAGAGAGGGGTTTAATTGGTGGAGGTCCAGTGCAGAGAGCAGCAAACTCTCCGGCGCTCGTGCAGTGGCGCTTTCTGATGGGTGTCAGCGCCACCCATGCGCTCTTTTGCTCTTACTCCCACGCCCCCAACACTCTGGATTATGCGGTCAAACCATGCTTTCTGCCTCTCTCTCTCTCTCTCATTGACCTATTTTGCTATACTTACCTGTTTATTTGCTTCCCACACCCAACCAACCCTTTCCCTTACTTACACCCTGTCCCTCTATATCTGCTATGTGCTGGCTCTTTCCACTCTTGCTCTCAAATGCTTGGCCTATTAATCAATGGGTTACTAGATTTGGTCTTGGCTAGTTCGGTTTTGGATATTTTTCCCGCAAAAAGAAAAACCTAGTTTTCTTATTTATATGTATCATGTAGACATGGAGAAATTCTTGTTATATCATTGCTATTTGTCTATGACCCTATTGGCAGAGGTGCTATAATTGAGGATTTCTTTGGTTTTGTTTTTTTTTTAAAAATAAACAATTGGATACTTTTATATGCAATATACAAATGAAAACATGTTGGTGGATGTGTTGTATATTATATGCCATGTATACTCTATTAAAATTGACTACAGTGACATGTAACTAACTTGTTAGGAATAGTGTGAAGTGATTGTCCAACATTGGGGGTATAATAATTAGTGAGCTATTTTTTCAAGTTGCACGGAAGACTTTCATATTTGAACTCAAATTAAGTAATTAAAGTCAGAATTAGGTATTTCGGTGCAATATGGGGAGCCGAAAGATGAAATCACAAGTAGTATCAGAGACGACGATTTAGTTGAAACACATGACACACCTGATTATTAGTTGAGGTAGAGTAGAAACATGAGCATATATAAAAGTGGAGTAGCTCATAGAAAATTTGTGGAGCCTAGGCTAGGTGGAAATCAAGAAAACTTCAAGCTTATACACTACAAATTAGAAGGGCACAATTTGTAGCTTTTCTTCTTCTGCCACTTCACAAAACTTTGAAAATGAAGGGCACAATCATAGTGCCTGTAAAGTAACTTTCTCAATGTTTGGCTGTTTCTTTATGCTCATCCTGTAATTGTATCTCCACGTACGACTATGAGTGTGTCTTAGGGAGCTCTTCTAGACCAATCAAAGCATCAACTTTATGTTACTTTTGTTGGCGTTTCATAATCATAAACCATCTACAAAATGAAATTTGGGGCCTCCAGTTAATTTAGACAGTCAATTTTTGGCTGTTTTTGAATATAGTTCGTTAAGGCAGTGTGTCCGTTTTTTTAAACATAAGTTCAATTTATACATCTCCGTACATCAGAGTATTGCTTAAAAAGAAAAAAAATCTACAATTACCTAACTTCAAAGATGAGATTCTAAACTCCACTGTTGAAAACAAGATAAAATCCCGAAGTTATTGACAGACACGTACCCAAGTAACTAGTCTTTGGTTTTGTTTCTTTTCTACTTTAGTGGGCTGCTGACACCCTAAGCCAAACGGAAGTACACACCCCGGCCAATTGAGTCTCACTCAAAAGATAAAAAAGAAACCCAATAAAGGCACTCATCAAGTACAAAATTAAGAATAATATCGAAAAGTTCTCCTACCTATGTCCATTTTTAATATGAACTGGAGATGATAAATGATATTACATTATCCTAATTACTAGAAGACTAAATAAAACATTGTATGAATTGATGTCCATATATTCTCTCACTTATCTTCATCTAGTTAGTATTACATATTAGAACGTGAGTATTCAATTTAAAATATAATTGACGATGAATAAAGAGATTCGAAGATCTTTTAGATATCGTGTCTGGATCTTTCTATGTCTAACACGTAGGGACAATTCTAACGTGGAGGTAAATTAGACAAATGAAATTTGATTTTTACACTAATTATTATACATCAATTGCTATCTTTACAAGAAACACATCGAGTGGTGGTACAAGAAAATGTGGTTCTCTAATATTGCTCCATCACAACAACCCAACTAGTTCAAGGCACATCCAAGGAAAGGAAGATGAAGTTTGCGAAAGAGACCCGAAAGAAGCAGGGGGAACAGACACGTGTAAGGTTCTAAAAGCAAGTGGACAGTGGACCCCAACATTAAGGTTTAAATGTTAGAGATAAAGATAGAATTTTGCAGACCCATGGTGCATGTGGGTCATGGAAAATTGAAGCACGCTCTCTCTCTCTCTCTCTCTCTGCTGCCATGCCAATGTAATCACACGAGAGCCCAATTTTAATGTGCCAGCTACATATGCTTGCCTCCTCAAATTACCTTATTGCCATTAACAACATCGATTGATTCGATGGGGTTTAATGTCCAAACAAATAGTATTAAAGAGACAGAATGGTCCCATACATGGCAGCTGGTTCTCTACCCTATTTAATTAAACTAATCCTAATTACTTAAGACTAAATGTTTAATTAGTCAGTTTCTTAGTTCTTTCAAACCTCATTTTGAGAGAAAGAAAGGTATGGGGACCACTGCACCGCCCATAAGCACGCAGTTGTAGTCTCTTACCTCTTTACCCAAACCAAACCCATATCCATCCCCTCTCTCTCTCTCTCTCTCTCTCTCTCTCTCTCATCTCATCTCATCTCATCTCAATCTAACCCTAACCCAACTCTACTTGACCCCTTCCCTCTCTTTCTTTCTCTTTAGACCAAACTGACGATCCAAAACCCATCCCCCCATAACCTGTTTTCTTCTCATCTTCTTCTTCTTTCTTCTTTCTGCTTCTCTCCCAAACCGTCAACAAGAACACCAAGAAACCATACCAAAATTAACCCTTTCCTGTACCCACAAGACTGAAGAAGCATGCCAATTTCAGCTCCAATTTTGTGGGTGTCACCACAAATCTGCTGCTTTCTGCTCAAGCCTGGTTCACTGAACAAGATGAAGAAGAATTAAAGCAACCCACAGAAACAAAGAGAGAGACACAGACACCCAAAAAAGTACTGTACAAGTCTTCCTTAGTTGTTAATCTTTATTCCCTTTTGCTAGCTCCTCATCCCACTCTCTCTCTCTCTCTCTCTCTCTCTTTGAATTTGTGTACACAACCACCTTTTAGCTTGGCACTAGCTCTACTTTATCAATTTCTTGGGTTCTTTGTATTCGAGGAAAAAGAAAGTAAAGAAGGTGAAAAAAGAGCATAAAAAATTGATATGGACACCCATTCTCTCCCTCCTCCTTTCCATACAAGAGATTTCCACCTGCAGCATCATCCTCAGTTCCACCAGCAGCAGCAGAATTCGGAAGACGAGCAAACCGGCAGCAGCGGCCTCAACAACAAGGGCCAGAAAAGAGAGCGAGATATCGACAATGACAGCGGCGGCAATGGCGGCGATTTAGGCAAAGAACTCAATGTCACCATCTCCGGCGGTGATGGATCAGAAATGACCAGAAGACCCCGCGGAAGACCCGCTGGATCCAAGAACAAGCCCAAGCCCCCCATCATCATCACCCGCGACAGCGCCAATGCGCTCCGCACCCACGTCATGGAGATTGCCGACGGCTGCGACATAGTGGAGAGTGTTGCCACCTTTGCCCGCAGGCGCCAGAGAGGCGTCTGCATTATGAGCGGAACGGGCACCGTCACGAATGTGACAATCAGACAGCCCGCCTCGCCCGGGTCCATCGTGACTTTACATGGCCGATTCGAGATCTTGTCACTGGCGGGGTCTTTTCTCCCTCCACCAGCCCCGCCTGCCGCGACGGGGTTGACCATATATCTAGCAGGCGGGGGAGGGCAAGTGGTAGGAGGAAGCGTTGTTGGGACGCTAATTGCGTCCGGGCCTGTTGTGATCATGGCGGCTTCGTTTAGCAACGCGGCGTATGAGCGGCTTCCTCTGGAGGAAGACGAAGGTCAGCTGCCAATGCAAGGCGGCGGCGGAGGTAGCCTTGGCTCTCCGAGCGGAGTTGGTCATCAGCAACAGCAGCATCAACAGCAACAACAACAGCAACAACTTTTGGCTGAAGCTGCAAATACAAATGCGCCTCTTTTTCATGGTTTACCTCCCAATCTCCTGAATTCCATGCAATTGCCAGCTGAGGCGGCCTACTGGGCTACCGGCCGCCCACCATACTAACCATGGAACCGGCCGTGTCAGTATCGGATCATATCACGAGTTCATTCACTTTGCCATCATCACCTACATCTTACCAAGATGTTTCCATCACCGGCTATGTAGCTAGGTAGTAGCTAGCTATATGGATAGAAGAAGAATTTGGTTTGTCGATCAGCATTTCAGATTTTTAGTATGTTTCCTTCTTTTCTTTCTCTTTTTTTCGAGCTTGGTTTAATTAGCATTGTTCGATGATTAGATCACGTACCATATGTTTTACTTGTTTGATTGAAAGACTGTATATTTCATGGATTATTCTTGGTGAGTTTCATTTTGTGAAATGTACTAGCTAGTGCCGAAGCTTTGTTTAATATATGAAGAGAAATAGCATCCAAGAAGAAAGAACCATGAGCACAATTTCTTAGTCTAGTGTTTGCTTTCTCTACAATGGCGGCCTTGTTGTCCTCCTATCACTCATTAATCTTCTTCTCTATCCATGAATAAGAATTTGCCGTTCGAACCAAACCCTTCTTCTGTCTATCTTTTAGTACTTTGTTTTGTATCAAGAATTGAATTGAGTTTAACTCATTGATCGATCTCTCTCACAGCAACTAGATTACCCTACATTTTATGTGATTCCGTGAGATCCCCATCATTTTAATTGTTACCTATTCAGTAATAATTATATATTATCTATAGCATATTATCATATCATAATTACCATACGTACTGATAGAGTAATTATTACTTGTGATAATGTTTTCTTTTCTTAAATTTAACGATCGAGATTTTCAAATTTAAAATCTTTTTCACTTCAAAATCTTTTTCAACGAAAATGAAGAGAAATATCACTAAACAAACACTTAATTGGTGTAGTTATATATATATATATATATCGCTATATAAGCTGGTCGAGGTTGAAGGGTAAGTATTGAGGGTTTGAAACTGGTTGATATTTGAATGACTAATTATGTAGGAGAAGAAGAGGCAAAGAGGTATGGGCTTATTAGAGCTTCCATGTGTTTCCTTCTTTCCTTTCTTTTAGAGATAGAGATTGTTTCAGAAATACTTTGAGATACGGAGACACTGAAAATATTTTGGGTACTGGTTTACACGTGCACACTGCTCTGAAGAAGCTCCTTTTCGAGGCAAACCACATCAACAACAACACACCTTCCATTAAACGCCCACAACTGGCTAGTACAATCTCTCTCTCTCTCTCTCTCTCTCTCTCCCTTTCTTGGGTTCAGAGAATAAGGATTGGGCAGGCAGCTAGCTCTATCTGTACTTCTCGAACTCCCCTCTTACATTCTTGCGAGCTTTTCCCCAAGCCTTTAGAAGCTTACTAGACTTGTCCATTCTTTGTTCCCTCCAACCTACATTCACCTTTTAATTGCTTTATTATGATCTGTGGATCCCTTGCAACATAATAAGGTGTTGTCAAGCAATTTGACATGATATGTTTTCCAAGTGTCAATTAAGACCGCAATTGGTTCGATATTGTCTACTTAAAATTAACAAACTTTTAATCTAATGGTACATTTCAAGTTCGAATCCCCCTTTTTCTCGTAGATATTCTCAAAATAAAATAAAAAATCCTTTGCCTACTTACTTGGTCCAAATAACAGCCTAGCATGTTATTGTTAGACTGCATGATAAGAAAAAAAATTACCATGTCAAACAATTTGATATGGAATAATTTTTTATTTATTTATCAAAGTATCTAGAATTTTATGTTGTAGGACTACGAATTAGGAAATGAGAGCCACTTTTTGTTGAATTTATTGAATTTGTACAAGCAAGGAAAATAATGTATGGCGTTGAGCTTGTTGCCATCCCATCCATTTCCTCTAACGATTCTTTGCATGCAGTCTTAAATACTTGTGAACTCAATGCTTAGAAAATTTGTGCTGTGGGCATACCAAATGCAAATGTGTGCATGCACGGTCAAGCCATCGATAACATATAGGGTTACCATGATTTTTTATAATTCGGATCAATTTTTTTGGTGCAATATACCTCTTGAATACCTATATAGATAGAGCTGACGTTAACACCTCGAATACATGTAAAGATGACGATAACATCACGTGCCATGCAACTGTATAGATAATAATTTATCCGTGTCAAATTGGTTGTCATACATGTCGCAAGACTCGGGACACATAAATGTGGCATGCGCCACATACACTCTGTCTTTGGCAGTTTTTGACTGAAACTGAGGAGCCTTAATATATTTCCATGGAAAAGTGTGTTTTGGAATCGTCAGTATGAAATCGTACAGACAAATACAAGAGGATTTCTTTTCTGTCCTTTTCCCTGTTGTTTGTCCATTGTTTTTTTTTTTTCTTGCTTTGGAGAGGGACTACATATATATGTATGTACATTCGGTTCTCGTTTCAAGATTGCTTTGTTTCCAGAGGTTGTCCAAAAGTTTTGAGCACTCGCAACATGGCACTCTTTAGTTTATTTTACAAGTGATTCCGAAAAAACAAAATATTAGTTATCTTTTTCGTATTTGTTTCATATACAAATCAATATACAAACTAGTTAGAAGCTACATATGGGATGTTCATTCAGGTGAAACATGAACTGAAAATAATTTGATCAACAAATTAGGGCAGTTTCTAATTAATTAACTAAATATTAGGACTATAAACCAAAGAGCGCCCGGCCAATGAATGGCAACTTCCTCAAAACAAGCTGGTGAAGTGCAGCTGCAAGCAAGGATTCCTTTTTTGTTTGTGTGGAAAGATCAATCCTCAGATTTTGAGTTTAAATAAGGCTGATTCTTGTTGCTGCATTCTCCCACACCTTCACAATGTTTCCATTATGCCTTCAATTATCTATCCGTAGCCGCCTTAGTTCAGCTTGGAAGGTAGGGCTCGAAGTTAGTGTTCGATATGCAAGAGTTCTGATGTCTTCACGTGAACAGTCTCGAGAAAATGCGGACCAGCTCCCACAGAGCACCAGTACTGATCATGTCTTTTGCATTAACTTCTGAAAAATAAATTAACAGTTCAGCAAACACTCTAGAGGAGATTAGCTAGTTCATGGTGCTGGGGGAGGAGGAGAGTTTACCATGTTGCGCCAAGTGGCAGAGTGCAAGCTCAATGTGGCGCCTGATTGGCGAGGCATCATTATTAGCATTCTGTACAATCCATGAAAGTGCACCATCCTCAATCAGCAGAGACCTTCCAGTCTTGGTCCCTACAATGAATTAACCAATTTAAGTCCAAATTGGATGATTAAACTATATATGCTTCACAAATTCTTCACAAAACCAAACTTTTGTCAACAAAAAAAGCAAACAAATTTATGAAGTAATGC
Organism: Prunus fruticosa; assembly: GCA_018703695.1. Taxonomy (NCBI): domain Eukaryota; kingdom Viridiplantae; phylum Streptophyta; class Magnoliopsida; order Rosales; family Rosaceae; genus Prunus; species Prunus fruticosa. Next base: position 19,385,782 of record CM031921.1, read on the forward strand.
TGGACTGTATAATAATGTTCAATGTGATAAGCACAAACTCTTTGAAGACAAGCACATGAAAATCTTTTCCATAAACCCATAGCTAGCATCTTTACCTTGTGTAGATGCTCTAGACTCGCATTTTGCGAAGTTCGCTATTCACGAGCAACTTGTGCAAGAACATCAGGATGCCCGCATCTGACCATTCCTAGCAACGCTTTGATGCCACCTTCACCCCTTAGCTTACTCTGTAATTTATCTGAACAAGCAATTTCATTGTTGTTAGTGACAGCAAGATAGAATACTCAAATTATCTTTTGTTGGTTAATGCAAATACAAGCACTTCAGAAAGAATTAGTGCAATTCTCAAAACCATTTCCTAACTAATTATGTCTGTCATAAGAGATGGTTTCACCACTATTGCCAGGAATGAAGTATATGATTGAATTGTAACCTTTAAAACTTAAGAGACTAATAAAAACAGAATATGGAAGAGCCTTAACAACTACTACATCAACCTTTCCATGAGTAGTTTACCTTTTTAGTTAAATCTGACTAAATCAAGACCTTCACAAACACTTGATAATTCAACTACAAGCACAACTTACTAATAGCGGCACCACAAGAGTGTAAATTACTACAACTGTTTCCATAAGTTTTCATTTAAGGTAAATATGATTAAATAACCGGCCCATTTGTTATTGACAAATCAGAAAGAAAAAGAAATAGACATCTTCCTAAACCCCAATATTACAATTAGAAGAAAGTATATAAAGAACCACCCTGATGGAGAATGATGAAGATCCTACTTTCAGCAACTTGATGGGGTTTGTGATTAAGGATATGATTAAGGAATGAACATTGAAGAGGTCAGCAAGTTTACCATTTCCACAGAGATTAGCAATGGCTCCAGCAACCATTCGAAGGGTTTGTGGATCTTCACCATTTGCTGCTGTCATAGATAACAAACTAATTCCCCCTTGAGTCATTATCAGCTCCTGGTTGGTTTCTGATTTAAACCAAAGAAGAATTATACCGCAAATTAGAGAGTAGAGACGTTATCAGTCAATATTGTAATGCATTCTAAGCATTATGAATTTGGGACTTAAATTGTTACCATTCATTGCTAGATTTGCAATTGCCCCCGCTGCAACTCTATGTATGGTTTCATCCTCAGAGCTTTTAAGTAGCATCAACAAGGATGTAAGACCACCAGCCTCTACAATTTTCTCCTGATTTGCTTCTGCGCATTAGGAGGAGAGCACGTATTATTGCTTGCTGATGCAGTGAGTACTAAAAATACCGATACTATGAAGCGGTAATATCAGATATAGAGGTAGGGCTTTATTCAACATGGCACAATAGTCAGAATATAACATATAGAAGTGAGCTTTGTTCAATGTAGCACAATATCCTAACCCACTAAGGGGTAAATTTTAATCAAAAAAGAATTAAGGAGACACATTGTATAAAATTATTCAGTGCATATAGATAACAAAATATATGACCTCAAATGACCACGTAAAGTGAGATCCCTATCCCATCCCATGCTTTCACAAACTTTCACTGAACTCCAAATCAGATTGCTGATCCAATCAATAATTTCTATATATTATTTTATACATTTATTTATCATTCTTTTCTATAACCTACCACCCTCTTTTTACAATCATTTGATAAAGAATCATCTAATTGCCTGTGCACTTACCACTGGTTCTAAACAAACAATAGAAGCTAAACGGAAAAGGGAATTAGTTCTATACTTTCAATGTTATTGTTACACATATGGTACAGCGCCACTTGGGCAATTATTCCCTAATCTTCCCATCTGAAAGGTTTTTATGAAAGAAAAAAAAAAAAAAAAAGCATTGTGCCACAGGTAAAATCCAGTCAGACTTGCCAAGATTAAGCAAATAATTATAGCATGAAGATGGGCTTGTGATATGACAGCAGCAGTGTAAGGAAGTCAAAAATGGTAAAGAAATATTATCACCTTCAGCAGCAAGATTTGCTACAACTTTAACAGCATGAATTCGCACATCATTATCTTCTGCTTCAAGCAATGACAAGATCTTTTGCAATCCCACTGATAATATTGTCTATTGTCAGTAATAACCAAGAGCAAAGATTGATACACTTAAAAACATAATGCAAGAATTAAAAATAAGTTTAGCACTGGAACAGACTGCAACCTTGCTCAAAGAGTTTTGCTATTGAGGTTTTCTCCTCATTTCCTGAATCTTTGAGCTGTGGATGTCTAACTTGAGTCATAAGGGATTCAAGGGCACCAACTTTTCCAGGCTCATTCCTGTCTAGTCGTTGACTTGTCTACAAAAGCATATCCGTAAGAATCCACGTTTCAAGACTATGTGCATACCATGGCCTTGCATGGAATGGCTCCATTTAATGCATGACCAAAAAAAAAAAACATAAAAAAATATACGGGCAGAGGGATTCATTGGACCTGCTCGTATGCTGAAAGTGTTTTCTAACAGCTCACAGCATAATCGCAAACTTTGTAAGAGTTGACAGTCTCCAAAGTTCAGATTCACTTTCTTTACAAATGTGACTTCTAGTTATCTAAATATGGAGCACGTAATAAAAAAACTCACTACGGATATGTTCACATTGTGTCAAATTTAAACTGCAAATCCAAGTGCTTTGGGCTATGGAACTTGTTTAGACCTCACTGCAAAATTTTCTTTTAGAGCTTTTAATGATTTTATTATCCCATTTCTTGGTTTAATTCAGGCCTGACAAGCCAAAGGCAAAGTTTGACTTGAACCATCTTGATCAAACCAAAGCAGAATCACTAAACAAGACCATGTGTCTATATTTCTCACCAGCAAAACAAAGATACTAATAACCACTACAATGTTCTTTTGGGGTAATATTCAAGTTATAAACTCCCCTAAAAGAATAGGAGCTGGACCATTTCTCTCTTAAGAGGTAATATTTGAGTTTTGAATTCAACTGCATATTTATTAAGCCATCCTGTGGAGTTATTTCAGCGAAGGAAAATTATAATTCTTACTGGGGAAAAAAACAATCAACAAAAGTGAGAACAATTAAAAATGAGGATATAGTTGGAAGATGATTCCCAACAAAATACTTATAAATTCTACAAGCAGCTTACCTCATTAGCTTCAAAACTTAGTTGCAACAACTGACTGTGTAGTGTTGCTATTTCTCCTTCAAGTTTCTCTTTCTGATGTTCCTCATCTTCCAGCATCTTACGAAGCTTTAAGATCTCCGAATTTCCAGCTGCCTAGAACATCAAATAATTGCTCCATGTAACACCAACAAGATGTCAAATATTGGTTAAATGAGACTAAAAATTATTAAGTCAGTTATAACGCACCTCGGACCTTTTCCATTGAGTCAATTGAATTTTAAGATTTTGCACTTCCTCTTCAGCAGCCTTCCTAAGAAGCGTCTCTTTCTGGAGCAACTTCGTTAGGTCATCAATTTCCTCAACATGCACCCTGCAACTCTATGTACAATAAAATTGTTAAGAACACTCTTCAACATGCAATATGTAAAGGAAGAAAGGACCAAAAATAATTGATTTGGCAGGGGCAGTGAGAAATATATCAACTCAAATAAAAAAAGCAACACTTGGAAATTGCGCAAACTGGATCAATGGGAGAAATGCAATGTGAAAGGCACCTGAAAACTAGGATGACTTCGTGCTATACTATTGACAGGTTAAAAGAAGAAAGCAGCCTTGATATACATAGACGCTAGAATGCGTGGCCAATGTCCAAATTTCGACCATGCAAATTTTTGAAACCTTGACCTTAATAAAATGCATTATGTTTTCTTTCTTCCCTAATGTAATCAATAATATAATCAGGAACATCTAGAAGAGTCAACTACCAACAATAATGCTATGAAGAAAAAGAAAGTAGAGATGGTAAATATGTTGTATGGTCTGTTGTTTTAAGCAAAACAATATATGACAAGATGGAAAAGAACAGAAAACATATATAGCTTTCCTTTTTTCTTCTTTTTTCTAGAGTATAGACCATAATACCTCTTTGATAGTTGTCACATTAGAGCCATCATCTTCAGGTCCGTTTGTGATTTTTTCACTGCCATGCTTTTTCTGATTCATCACCAACTGCTCTTCAAGCTTCTTTATTGATTCCATATAGTCTTTCTGATATTTTACTCTTTCCTTCTACAAGGGAGGAAATATGGATTTAAATGAGCATAAACACTCTCTCAGAAAAAAGAAGAAGCATAAACACACTCAAGGCAGACAATACAATTAAGTTTTCCTTCCTTGCTTTTAAAACAAATCTCACCGGCTATATTTTTCTTTGTAGTAATGAACCACAGAATAATGTTTAAATCAGTAATTAAAAAATGTTAAACTGTATAAACATGTGAAGGCCAACTAGCTTTCCAAATATTGGTACAAAATTTACCTCCAGTCCGTCTGCATAGTTCCTTTCAACCTCTGATATCCGATTTTGTGCTTCTATGGTTATTCTTTCAATCTCATCCTCAAATGCTTTCTGCTGCCTTTCATGTTCTGCAATGAGTTTGTCTAATTGTATATCTAGCCTTCTTGCCAAACTTTTGTAGTCGAATTCTTCCTTCAATTTCAGCATATTTTCCACTTTCATAGCCTACGTGAGCACAAAATTTCAGTATCTTCCAAATAACAGATATGCATAAACACATATATATTTTGCAGAGAGTATTCCCTTGAAAGTTTTTTCTGTGGTTTTCTGTGGCCATTGATCATACAGATAAAACCCATGCAAACAAAAATAAAGAAAAGAACTGGTATATTGCCATAATGTTCACAAATTTGGCTAATTTACCTATGACGACTTTACCAATTAGTCCAGAGAGGCAAATTCAAAGTATAAAAGAACAACAAAGTGAATTTGGAACCCACCCGCTGTCCAAACATGATAGTACTAGCTGTCTCGCCTCGATGACGGGGTGATGGACCAACAGTAATAACCAGTGAAGTTCTTGCTGTGCCTGTTGAAATTTACTGGTGTCAGGCATAGAATGTTGAAATGTCAAAAGATATAATACTGCAATCCGTGTAAGGGTTTTTTTTTCTTTATTTTAAAAGCAACGTAGATGTGGCCTGGGAGGCAACATTTATTTATTTATCTTTAACATACAAGTGTCTTTTGGTCTATTGTGTGTCCTGTTTATCTATTGGACTCATGAACTATTTGAGAGGTCAAGAATCATACTCAAGATAGCCATGAAAAAAAATCTACAAGTATACACCTGAATGAAGATAACATTTTCTGATACAATTTTATTTTATAGAAAATAGAGATGAAACCATGCAACAAGAAAAACTTACTCTATTTAATGCATCTTACCTCCAAATGAATCCCGAAGCAATCTTGTGAGTTTTGAATCTCGAACTGGAACATGTGCACTATTCTCTGCCAATGCATTAATGCACTTGCCCAATGCACTCAAGGAGAGATTGATTGATTTGGCTTCTTCTAGTGTATGTCCTTCACTTCCTGGTACATGAAAGATTAACCAACAACACATATCAGACCCTGCCCCCATATAAAAGTACATATCTGTCATAGCGAAAAAATGTATATATATATAAGATAGTTTTCCTGAAAAATTATGTTTTGTCGTTCTCTATTGTACAGTAACCCTAAGCTATGGAAAGAAAGGATTCAATTTTCTGACTGTTCTCAACAAAAACGAAATACTGTATTAGGAAACAAAAAACAAAATAATAGCCAGTCAATCATAAGTAAGGAGACTGTGATTATTTCCATTCACCGCATGCACGCACCTGATTTGTCAATACGCTCTGAACCAGCAAGATCCACCACAACCAACTTGCTCTTTCGAACAACAGGAGGCTTCAGACTTTTAACCATGTGAGAATTGTTCCCATTTTGGCTTGGCAGAGCTGAATCTCTTCCTTTGACAGACTTCTTTACGTTTACCTGTAGCATTTTAGATTTCTTTTCTTTTAATAAGTAGCATAACCCATATCTCTTAATGCTCCAACATTATCAGCTTATAAAATCTACAGTGAGTTCCACTTACTTTCAAAAACATAGGCATACCAAAACAAGAAAAAGCAAAGGACTTACCATCAGAATAGCATGACTACGAGAAGATTCAGTATTCAATTTTGTATTTGTAGCAAAGCGGTGAGCCTCCCCTAATCTTAGCAGTTCCACAAAACTCTGATGGTCCCTAATTTCGACTAGACTAGCCCCTGGTACTGAGACATCACCGGTCTTTGGGTCCTCCACTATAGAAATGTTATCATTGGCTGGATCAAGTAGGTCCTGTATAGTTTCCATGTAAAGCTGCATACATGCATAAAGAATCAGAATGTTAGAGAAACCATAAAGTCTCTAGTAAATTTGATCAATAATAAAGGTCAAATATCTACAAATAATAGTAAAATTATAAACCAACAATAATAATGATATTTAAACATATTATTAACACCAGTTTCAGAGGCAAACAACCTGCAAATACGAGACTGACAAAGAATCAGACTCCAGAGATACATCTGCTAAAATATCCTCCATAGCACGAACCATTATTCCACGAGCAGCAGTGTCTTCTTCTCCAAGTCTTCCAAGAGTATATGTTTTCCCAGTACCGGTCTGGCCATACGCCATTACTGTTCCATTATAACCTTCAAGAACACTCTGGTGAAGGAAATTACAAGATGGGATGTCAATTGAACAAAGTTCCACAAAACAAAAAAGAAAAATAAGAACTTCTTAACCATATGAATAGGCATATATATAATATATAGTGAGCTTCTATTGAGGGATCCCTCAAATATCTTATTTGAGGGACACCTTTGTAGGGCCCACCACACATTGTTTTTCAATGATCCGAACCATCTAATTTTTAGATATTCCCTCAAAGATCATATCTGCAAAAAATCACTTGAATCCAAAACTATTTGACCACTCAATTAGATTATTGATATTTTAGTCTTTTCTTGAAGCATCGTGTTCATCTATTTTGTTGCTAGCAATTAGATGCCTTAATGATTTTCAATTTTTCTGATTTTTTGCAAGGGTGATCTATGAATGAAGACTTGAAAAATAGATGATTTGAATCGTTGAAAAGAAAATTTGTAGGGTACCCTAAATGGTGTCCCTCAATGGAAGGGGACTGTATATATATGTGTGTGTATATATGCATATGCTTATGTATTTCCCACTTATGAAAGGACTGTTAATGCTTAGCTACAATCGCTGGGGGAGGGGTGATATACATATGCTAAATCATAATATTAAGTAACGGAAAATCTACCAACTACACCTAGAAGTAGATACAGTCTTTCTGACATAGTGTGAGTCCAAACATAAGTAGATAACATTAATGAAAATGCAAAAATTTCACTAAAATGCGTGTTACAGATTATGTGGATCCTTGGAATACACCAAATGTCTAGATTCAAAATTTAGCTTAACCAACTTCCAAATAACCAGTTCAAAAGGCAAAAGCTAATTTTTTAATGACTACAAGGTTTATGAAGGAAACTAATGAGTTATGCATGTGCACCTCAACAACAGGCTTTGCCACTACTTCATAAACACGCTTTTGGGATGCAAACTCAGTGAGCACTTCATCGAACTCATAAGTATCCGTGTCCCAATTGTTTTTCCGAAGTTTCAACCTTTTCAGCTGAAATAGACCAAGATAGATTTACTTTCCATGGCCATAAATCAGATACTAACCGGAATACAGTGAGCTATTAATAAATCAAGTTTTAGCAGGATACCTCTGGCTGTAATTCTACACAATCAGCAAAATCAGCATCTGCAACCATTTCCTCAGCATTACGTGGTCGCAATCTTACAGCAACTCGGACTCTTCCAGGAACTAGACCCAAGAAAAGAAAAGTTGAATGACCAACCACAAAGCATTTACAATTCTTTAGTTATGGGATAGGGAAATAAACTCATGCTAGGAACCTCTTTTGATCAACAAATAATAAATTTTTGGGAAACCTAATGCTAGTGCAAAAGGAAGAACCTACTGGTTAGCATTACAGCTTACAGTAGAAAAGGACAATTAATTTTCTTCAAGGAGAGGAAAACTTTACACTAGAACTTCCCACGAATGTAGCATTGAACAAATTATTTTGACATCAATGACGTATCCTACTATTTCGTCTCCAAGAAAGACAAGGAGAATCATAGATGAATTTACAATTTAAGGTTTAAATAGGAAAAAAATTATCGAGCTTTTCGACACATAAGGCAGGCGTAAAATCAAATTATTTCTGCTAACTTGATTCATGTGGAATACCATTTGCACAGGCATACTATAAAACGATTGCATAGCTTATTTTATAGACTGCTTATCAATTTAACAGGGTAAAAAACATAACTTTCCATGTATACCCAATTGAATTATGGGACAATCAAATGCTCCATAACTCAAAAAGGTTTTCGCTCCGAAACACGGGATAGTTATCCATCCTCAGAAAAGTGAACACCAAATTCGACGACTTTATTTGTTTAACTGTTTGGAAGTACTTGTATTGCTTAACATAGCTATGCTAACCCTGGTTTTACTTCCAAATGCAAACCACATTAATGCCATATTAGCTAAAAAGGCCTGGAGATTCTAATATGTCATAACACCTATCTAACTAGTTTTGTTAACTCACATTTATTTGCACAATCCTATCAAAACCGCCAAAATCAACAACAACAAAAAAGCAAGAAATAAGTTCCCCAGTATCTCAATTCCAAAATGCATCACAACCCAAAATTCTGAACTCACCTCCTGTATCATTTTTAGAAGTAGCAGGTCCAGCACCACCACCACCGATAGAGCCAGTGCTGTTCCGGCGGGGCCCAGAAGCAGGCAAAGCCTTGGATTTGACAGAAGACTTCGGGTTGGAGTTGAGAGAGAGAGGCCTATCCACCTTATGAGAGCTCCTCTGAGTGCCATCTCGGTAATTATACCCGCCTGACGCGGCCATTGCAATTAACAACGAGAAATGAAACTTCAAAAACGGGTCTTCAACTTCACCAGAGGCAAACACATACAAAAGGAGCAATCTTAGAAATTCGAAGAAGAACCCAGAAAGACCCAAGTGTCTGTCTTCAAAATTAAACAATTCCCAGAAAAATCCAAGTGCAATATTTGAAGTTTGAAGAAGAAATGCAGTTCGTGCAGAGGTGATGGGATGTTGTAGAAGCAGTAGCGGATTAGTAGTTAGTGAGTCCTTCAAGTGGTAGTGGAGCTAAATCGTGTGGAATGCGACTCAGATAAATCCCGGTTTCTCTTTTGATTTGGTGCTTTCAGCCTTTTGCTTCCTCAAATCCAAGCCTACTGGGACAGTGAGAGAGAGAGAGAGAGAGCAAAGCGTATTTGACTTGGTTTACTTGTGTATAAAGAGAGAGAGTGATGGTCCCGTCACACATTAGTGGGTCCCCATTTTGCTCCATTTCCTTTGGGCTTTAAGTCTTAAAGTACGATAATGTCCTTGTGTTTTTGTTGCTGAGGGGTAATTTAATCACGTTATGCAACCACTAACTACCAATGAATTGACTAAACTACCACCATCATTTCTATGATAACAGTAAGACCCACCAGTTTCATAATATATATGTTTTAATCTGTGACATAATTAAGTACACACAGATATAGTGGCGCCAGAATTTGAAAAAATGAATAAGAAATGGAGCAAAATGAATAGGAGCTGATTACCCTTAGCAGAATGATGAGAGCTCAAAGAGCAAAGAGAGATGAGAGAGAGAGAGAGAGAGAGAGAGGCCAGCGCTTTTGCTTTAAAAAAAAAGAACAGCAAAAGTGAGGGAAGGTGCAATTCTAGAGATGTAGAATTATGAACAAACTTTGGAATTTAATGGTGCCAAAAAGAGCATTAACCATTTGAATACTGTCCCCTTATTTTAATGGAGCACTAAATCAAACCAAATGAAACTTTCAAGCACCCTTTTCCCAGCATGCCAGAATGGGGCCTTCCTTCGATGCTTTGCTTTTGGAAAAAATAAAAAGAAGAAAAAATAATGGTCCCCATGATTTGTTCAGAATCAGAATCCCCCAATTTCAACCACGCATCTTTCTACAAAGTTAAGTGGCCTTGATTTTCTTATTTTCTTTCAAGACCAATGACGCAAGTGGTAGGGATAATTTGTTTCGGAGCAAATGTGAAGTGTTCATCTGCAGAAAAATGGTAGAAGATGAAGATGGTAATTTGCAGCATTTATAGCCCTTACCATTTGTATCAAACTGGTTTTGTTCATTTTTAGTTTATATGCAGAGAATTTTGCAGCCTATTTATATTTATAAGATGACAAGCTTCAATCATGGGTTTGAAAAAGATACTGTTCTCACCTACCTAATGTTTCAAGCGAGCAGAAAAATTATAGTACGATTTAACACATCAATGTGGCTCTACCATGGCCATTCAAGTAGTTTAAATGTCCCATTGTTTAGGGCCTTCCTTCAGAGGGGCCCTGAGCTTTCTTGGCACAGAAGATGTCTCTCTACCAATAAATTCTCTTTGAGAAAATGAAAGATGTGCTTAGTAATGTCAGCACAAGGCAATGTGCATCAATCTGATGATGACCACACGAAACCTTCAACATGACTACGATATACTCTCTATGTTTCCATCACAAAGATAAGAGAAGAAATCAACTCATTTACCTGACACGTATGGTTTTCGAGTGATTACATGTATATAAGATTTACCTTAAGACTGTATACTCAATGAGAAGTGGGTTGTGAGAATTTCTGTCGATGTCAAAATCAAAAACCTAAGGTAGAGGACCATAAGAGCATATTTGACATGCTTATCAAATTGTCAATCTAGGTGACCTGTTGAAAGGGATCAAAATCATTAATAGTAGTTTAGATTGATAACAAGTTAAATTGTCTAGCAACACCAACACATAACACCAAAAGAATACTTCCCATCATTTCGATGTGCTAGATCGATTTGGTGAACCAATTATGTGCATTCAAGAAACCATAATTGTTTCCAAGGAAGTTCTTATGCGCATTACATGACAACCAAATGCATCAATAAATTTGAACCAATTATATGTAAAGGTCACAATCCAAGGGACCAATGCACCAATGACACATTGACCAGTCGAATTTTTTGCCTCATGAGTTTCAAATTTCAATGATCTAAAGTGATAGATATGTTTCATAACTTTTTAGTTCTGAAAGGGGAGGGGCCTTAGGGAAAGAGGGATAAAGCAATGTTCTTATAGTTCGATGAAAAAAAATTCATCATTAAAAGAAACATGAACAGCATATTTAACCCATTTTGCGAGGAAAAAGACAGAGAGAGAGAGTAAAAGAAAAGGACCATGGTTGCTAGTTGCTCCACCACCGCAGGCCTTATAGGCTAGTGGCAGCCTTTATGTTACTTTCTCACATCTTTAAGGGTGGTCAGTTTAAAATGCTTCATATTTAGAGCAATTGTCATGGATGAGTAAATGCATATAATACATAGTTGAGCTGCTCACCCAGAAATTCACATGAATTGTTCGCATGACATCAATGTTTGCTTCCAATACACTTCAATTATTAAGTCACTCAATCAATCACAGGTCTTACTTTATGGCTGAGTAACATGCAATTCGGGTGAGCAGTTATTAACCTTTTTTTTTCCTTCGAGTTTATAAAAATTTTCAGCTATGAAGTCCCAATTCCTTTTATTTGAAACAAATATGGCTATAAATCATGTTAGACAGCCCACATAATCTGGCTTTTATGATATATATATATATATATATATTCTCTTAGAGCATCTCCAATGAGTTCCCTAAATCACATTCTTAGACAAATTTTATAGAGGAATTGGAAAAATACAACTCCAACCATACTCCCTATCCACCTCCTAAAATTGGGAGACCTTTAGGAGCTCCTAAATCTAGAGGAGAGAGAAAGGACTCCTAGTGGCTTCCTATAAGTTAATCCTGCTTCATTTAAAGAGTAATTCAAACCTTTAATTAATGCTAACTATTTTTCATATTAATTTTTTCATAGAGATGGACCAATTAAAAAAGAGTTTTAGCATTTATGACTCCCTAAACTTGAGAGCATGATTGGAGTTTATGCCCAGAAATTTCGCCACTCGCGACTCCAATCAAGCCTGTCATTTGCTGTTTGATCAAGCTGATTTTTGTCCTTTCTACTCAGAATCGAGTTGATGTGTGAAGCCTAGCCACTCTTGCCGCTGCCACTTTCTAGCACCGCTACTTTCTCTCTTATTCATCTGTGACTCCACTAGTTCTTCAAATATGTTTCACGTGGCTCAAGGTTTTGGTTTGTCAACTGTGTCATGGAACTGGTCACACAGCTCTTTCTTGTCCAACTTTGTGTCATATGGCTTGTGCTAGTCTCAAGCTTGCTAGCCCTACCCCACCTTCTTCTCATGTGCCTTACTATGACATTGTGTTGTTAAGCTCATAATTTCATACATATACATGCCTTATTTACTTAGTCATTTTGCTTAATTTCTTAGCATTATGAGTCATTTACCTCTCTTTGTGTGTTTTATAGGTCAATAGAGTAAGATAGCATAATTCATGCAATTCAAGCATGTTAAGGCCTGATTTAGATGATTGGAAGAAAAGCTCAATTTGGGCTACACCCCCTTGTCAGTCCAGTTTCGTTGGTAACATTGCAGTCCTTATTTCAACGACGTACTCTGCTTGGATGAGGGGACATCCTTCATTGGCGTTATTCCAATGGGTGTCTATTATAACATATCCAAAATGTAGCCTAATTGGATAAATCTGGAGTCCGTCACCCATCAAACACTGAACCATGCTCAAGAGGACGTTTGTCTGAGCCTGCCAAAACTGAAGACTGAGTTAGCGATTCGTTTCGGACTTAAATTCTTCATCCAAACTTGGATTAGCCTAAATGACATGTGGTTGGAAAGATGACATTCTGAATTTCAAGATGGAGGGCTCAAAGTCGTCATTTGCTTAAGGGAAGCCCAATTCGTGAGCCCATGAAGTTGATGGCCATTCTAACCTAAGCATAAGCTAATTGTTGCTTGGTAATTCTGAACTAAGCATGAGGTGATTTTTTATGGTGGGGAAGTTAGGTGAGCTTATTCAAGTGGAGTTTTCCAGTAGCCACAAGAAATAAAGAAGATTAAGTGGGTGTTGTTGGTGAACTAATTTTAAATGCAATTGTGTGTTATGTGAAGTAGGTGTGGTTGGTGAACTCAATTGCAAAAACCGATTCACCTAACCCCTATGCCTATAAATAGAGAGTCTTGGAGGAGCTAAGAGATATTTATTCATATTCCATCACATTGTACACAAAGTGATAGAAGAGAGAAGGCAATAGCTAGGAGGCTTCCGCTTCCTGGCAACCATGGAGATGAAGCTTTTCCATCTCTAGCATGTTGTACTGAATGGCTCGTGCACTTGCAAGAGAGCATAATTCATGCAATTCAAGCATGTTAAGGCCTGATTTAGATGAATGAAAGAAGAGCTTAAAGACACCCAATTTGGGCTACACTCCCTTGTTAGTCCAATTTCGTAGGTCACATTACAGGCCTTATTTCAGTGACCTACACCACTCAGAATGAGGAGACATCCTTTATGAACATTGTTCCAATGGGTGTATATTATAGCATATCCAAAATTCAGCATAATTGGATATATCTAGAGTATGTCACCCATCGAACACTGAACCATGCTCAGGAGGATGTTTGTTTGCAACCTGCCAAAATTGAAGATTGAGTTAGCAATTTGTTTCGGATTTAACTTCTTCATCCAAACTTGGATTGGCCTAAATGACATGTAGTTGGAAAAATTACATTCTGAACTTCAATATAGAGGGCTCAAAGTCGTCATTTGCTTATAGGAAGCCCAATTCGTAAGCTCATTATCATCAAGTAACAATTAGCTAATGCTTAGGTCAGAATGACCATCAACTTCATGGGCTCACGAATTGGGCTTCCCTTAAGCAAATGACGACTTTGAGCCCTCCATCTTGAAGCTCAAAATGTCATCTTTCTAACCACATGTCATTTAGGCCAATCCAAGGTCGAATGAAGAAGTTAAGTCCAAAATGAATTGCTAACTTAGTCTTCATTTTGGCAAGGCTAAGACAAATATCCTCTTAAGCATGGTTCAGATGTTTGATGGGTGAAAGACTTTAAATTTATCTCGTTAGGCTGAAGTTTAGAAATGTTATAATAGACACCCATTGGAAAAACTTTCATGAAGGATGTCTCCTCATTCAATCATTCGAGCGGTGTAAATCTATGAAATAAGGCCTGCAATATGACTTACAAAACTAGACTAACAAGGGTGTTTAGCCCAAAATTAGGTTTGTCTTTAAGCTCTTCTTCCATTCATCTAAATCATGCCTTAACATGCTTGAATTGCATGAATTGTGCTCTCTTACTTTATTGACCTAAAAAACACACAAAGAGATAGGGTGGGCGCGGTCCCTTCGGTCCCTTTAAACCTTAAAAACGAAATCGGGTACTATTTAACCGGTCCGGTTCGGTCCGGTTTAAGTAAAAAAAAATTTCAAAAACCGGCCGGTTCGGTTCTGACCGGTTCCGGTCCGGTTCTGACCGGTTTCCGGTTTTTGAACCGGTTTATTAATTTTTTATTTTTTAATTATTTTTTTATTTTTTTTAAAAAAAAATATTTATTTTTATTTTTTTAATTAAAAATTTATAATAAATAACTTATTTTTTTGGCTTAAAAATTAACAAATAATCCAATTCATACATTTAGAAATTTTTTGAAGTTGAACTATAGTGATTATAACATTTAAAATATGAGATTATATTTTAAAAATTTGTAAATAAAAAAATAAAAAAAAAAAAAAAAAAAAAAAAAATATGACCGGTCTGTTTCGGTCCGGTGCGGTGTAGTGTAAAACCGAACCGGAAACCGGTTGGAACCGGTTCGGTCCCGGTCGGTCCGGTTTGTTGACTTTTTTGGTCAACCGGTTTTTTTTCCGGTTTTTTTTCGGTTCGGTTAGTGGTCCGTTTTCCCTTGATGCCCACCCCTACAAAGAGAGGTAAATGACTCAAAATGCTAAGAAACTAAGCAAAATGACTAAGTAAATAGGGCATGTATATGTATGAAATTATGAGCTTAACAACTGCATGGTATCCGGAATATAGGAACATCCACTTATTTGATTAGCAATCCAGCCCTCCTGCAACACCGTGTTCCATATCCTGGCCATGATTTCGTTCTGCTTGGTAATAATACATAGATGCCCATCAGGTATACCGGCAACATGTCATTGACTCTTGGCTCCAACTCTTATAGGTTAAATAATGTTTATGTTATCCCTTCTATGCATAAAAATCTTTTGTCTATTGCTCAACTTTGTCAAGATAACAATGTTTTATCTGCCTTTGATTCTCACCACTTTTACATCTTTGATCATTCTAATGGTTCTCTACTTTTTCTGGGCCTATGTCGCAATGGTCTTTATAAATTCCCTTCTATCCTGTCTCCGACTTCATGCTTTATTTGCTTCTATTCATTCACCATCCTTATGGCATCATAGATTAGGACTTCCATCTCATAAAGTCATGTCATTTTTAAGTAAACAAAATCTTTTAGGCTCTCGTTTCAAAATTGATCATTGTTTTTGCAAGGGTTGTGCCTTGGGTAAATCCACACAACTCCTCTATTATGTTTCCAATAACATAAGTGCTCACTCTCCTTTTCTCTTGTGCACTCTGACGTTTGGCAATCACTTACTCCTTCTATTACTGATTACAAATATTATGTCTTATTTATGGATGATTTTTGTCGTTTCACTTGGTTATATTATATGAAACACAAATTGACAGTTTTGAGCACTTTATGAACTTTCTCTCCTACATTGCCACAGTTTTCTTCTTTTATGCAACATTTTTAGAGTGATTGTGGTAAAGAATATGATAATACTTCCTTCTGCGCTTTATGTATTTCTCATGGGATTCACCGTAGTTTTTCTTGTCCTCACATCCCTCAACAAAATGGTCTTGTTGAACGCAAGCATCGACATATTGCTAACATGGCTCGCACTCTTCTCCTTAATAGCCACGTTCCTTTAAAGCATTGGGTTGATGTTGTTTCCACAGTTGTTTTTATCATCAACCTTCTTCCCTATCCTGTTTTTCAGCTGGTTTTCACTCTATCGTTGTCTTTATGGTCAAACTTCATCTTATTTTGAGCTAAGAGTCTTTAGTTGTGCATGTTATCCACATTTGGGTGCTTACCTGACTAACAAACTTTTACCCAAAACTATTAAGTGTGTTTTTCTAGGTTACAGTTTGCAGCACAAAGGTATAAGTATCTTGATCATGCTATTGGCCGAGTCTATATCTCTCGCCATGTTCGCTTTGATAAGCGGTCATTTCCATTTGCTTTCTCAAACACCTCAACTGCTTCCACCTCTTATGAATGGATGTGTGCTCCAATTTCACCTCTATCATTGCCATTTTTTGTGCCATAACCTCCTCTAGCACCACATGTGCCACCATCACTTCCTATAGGTCCATATGTGCCACCACCACCTCTGACACCCTTGCGTACCTATCATCGTCAACATATTGTAATCTCCCATGGTACACAGACTACACCATCTTCCCCTTTTAGGGCTTTCTGAGCCTCATACACAAACAATACCATCTCCACTTCCACATCCTAAGGAGTTTGAGCCTTCTTATGATAGGCACACTTCTGCTTTGGGTTTGCCTGTTGTGGTGCGTCATGGTCACTCGAAACCAGGATGGCATTTTTCAGCTTCGTGTTCGCACCACCAACACTGTTTGATTTATTGGCTTATTCTTCTGTCCATAATGAGGAACCTACTTGCTACACCCAGGCTGTTTGGTTCCTGAGTAATGTACATCCATTACTACTGAATTTAACCATCTCCTTAAAAATTAGACTTGGGTTCTTGTTCCACCTCCTCCTTAACAGCACGTTGTTGGTTGCAAGTGGGTGTTTAAGCTTAAACGAAATTTCTGATGGTTCCATTCAACAGGTACAAAGCTCGCCTTGTTGCCAAATGGTTCCATCAATAACCTGGTATAGATTTTGATGAAACCTTCAGTCCTGTGGTCAAGCTCACTACGGTTCACACTATTCTTTCTTTAACTGTCTCTTTCGGTTGGCCTCTCCACCAATTAGATGTGAATGCCTTTCTTCATGGCTATTTAGACACTACAGTCTTTATGGCTCAACCTCCGGGTTTTGTTGATCCGGCTTGTCCCACTTATGTATGTCAGCTTCAAAAATCCATATATGGTCTCAAACAGGCTCCTCGTGCTCGGATCTAACGTCTTAGTGGCTTCTTACATCAGTTTGGGTTTCTTTAGAGTTGGGCCGATCCCTCACTATTCATCTTTCGCCGGTCTTTTGACATTATGATTATCTTGTTATATGTGGACAATATTGTTCTAAATGGCAACCAGACCTCTCTTCTGTCATCCTTTGTAGCCTTTCTTGGTAAGGAGTTTGAGCTTAATGATGCTGGCCTATTATCTTACTTTTTGGGACTTGAGGCTAATTCCACATCATCTGGCCTCCATCTTTCACAAACTAAGTATACTATTGATCTTCTCAAACAACATTCCATGACTAATTGTAAGCCATGCACTACACCAGTTTGTGCCTCTTGCCAGATGTATTCCCTTGATGGTCAGTTGCTTTATGATGCTACTGAATACCGCCACCTTGTGGGATCTCTTCAGTATCTCACCTTCACTAGGTCAGACATCTCCTTTGTTGTTAATCATGTTGCTCAATTTATGAGTGCACATCGTTCTCCACATTTAGTTGCTGCCAAGCGCATTCTTTGTTAAATGAAGGGTTCCCTTGGCTTTGGACTCTCCTTTCGTCAATCTCATAGTCCTCTCACTTTTCATGGCTTCAATGCTCGCCCTCACACCCTTCATGGTTTCTCTGATGCTGACTGGGCCGTTGCCCTGATACTCGTCGCTAGACTACTCGCTTCTGTGTGTTTCTTGGCCCCAATCTTATCTCTTGGAGTGTCAAGAAACAACATACTGTGTCTCACTCTTCTGCCGAGGCTGAGTATCGGTCTTTGGCTCATGTTTGTGCCGACACCACATGGATTTCTTATCTCCTTCACGAGTTGGCCATTCCTTCTTCTGGCCCCGACCCTTCTCCTTTGTGGCAATATGAGCACCACCTAAATGGCTTACTAATTCGGTTTTTCATGCTCGTACTAAACATATTGAGCTTGATTATCACTTTATTCAAGAGCGCATCCTCTCCGTCTCTCACCGTGTTCATTTTGTTTCATCTATGGATCAGCTTTCTGACATCTTCACAAAGGGCCTTTCTACACAATGCTTCCAGCTTCTTCGATCAAATCTCGTCTCTCCTATATCGTCGGATTTGCAACGGAGTGTTAGACAGCCACATAATTTGGCTTTCATGATACATATATTGTCTTAGTCAACTCGTTTAATTGTATATTGGTGTATATCAGGGATCCGTGTTTATTCGTTTTTTGATTCCTCTCTGTATTGTAAAAATTTCCTTTTTCGATTCCTCTCTGTATTGTATAAATTTCCTCCTCCAGACTTGAGAGATGAATAATCATTCAGAAATTCTCAACTTCTACAAATCCCAATTTTTGCCGAAATCTCTTTGGCCCTTTGTGGTTATACTTGGACGTACACTTTGGACTTTTGATGATGTCGGTAATTTCCTCCAAATTTGGATTTACTCTTTGGGTTACTGGACTCCATACTTGTAATCCTACATGGGTATTGGTGTTTGTAATGGCCCTTTGGCTTGAATTATAAATACAGTATCGTCTTTATCTCAACCCCAAACCAAAAAAAAAAAAAAAAAAAATAGCGCTAAAGAAATTTGGATGGGTCAACTTTATTATTGACATGTTACATGTACTACAACAGGAACTTGCACAGAACAGAGCAATGCTGTGAGATTTTAGGCCACAAGTTTTAAAACAAGTTGGAGATCGCACTATACCATAAAAATGACATCTAGCTTCTGAAAGGAGTGGCAAATTAATGGGTGTTATCTTGCCCCAAGTTTGAAGGAATGCGGAACTGTAAGCTTTAATTTGAAAACGATGGCAAATTAAGAAATGAAAGCTATGTCTTAGTAATATTCAAATGAAGAAAAGTCCATCCTTTATGCTGAGAAAACTAGCATACCAGTTGCAAACTGATCAATTTGCACATAAGCTAGGATTAAATGAACACTGTCATAACTTGAATTGGATCCAGAACGAACTATACAACAAGATTAACAAGAGGTTCAACTAGTGATGAGAATACACACTTTGCCTTCAAGAAGCTAACCTCACTTGGATGACAAACTCATAAGCCAGGAAAGAAAGGGATAATTTCGAGATCATCAAAACGATTTGAAGAATTGAAGCAGCCGTTCAAAACATGGTGCCACAACATGGTGCCACCTGACCGTGAGACTTTTCGAACACTTTGCATGATAAAACACAGAAAACGAATGCAACATTCACTAATGAAAATGACATCCAATGAGTACTTCAATTTCCATCTACATATAAGTGAAGCTTCCAGCATTCTGTATCCTGATTCCTGCACACATAGAAAACCACTAGCTTCTTCCTCAGTATGTCACCTTTACTGCTTTAACAAATAGATATTTCTTGGTGCCTTATAGGAATAAGATCTGTTTGTGCATATACAGATACTTCAAAGATTCTTGGAGCGTTCTTCAGATGCTCTGTAAATACGAAATGCAGCAAAACACATTGTAGCATTGCCGATAACTGTCAGGGCTGCTTGAAGAGCCACCAGCACCTGCAAATCATGGAGGAGCCCCAAAGTCACTGTAGATATTTGTCTCACAACTCAGTTCCGGTTGTAATTGAAGGGAAATATTCATAAGAATCTAGCAATTAGTTGCTGCAAGGGATGATCATGATCAATATTCTGTTTTGTGTTTCAACCATTTTATTTCCCTTACTCTTAAACAAATCTGCAAGGAAGAGATACCACCCTTCTTACCTCAAGAGACTCAGAGTTATAAAAGAAATGCCATGTGCATGCACAAAATGCTCCACCAAGCAGGGGAACCTACATCAATCAATTACATCAGTAAAAATTTAAACAAGGAGGCAGTAGCCATTTGAATAATTGCAAAACTACAAAGCAAGCTCTACAGAAACTCCTCAACCTCCACACCCCGGCAACCGACTTGGAAACCTAAATTTTCGACTTAAAACTAGATCAGAATCCACAAACTGACAAAAATGATATCAACCCCATCTTAAAAGCCATCTTCTTTAAGATTAGACCCTAATCATTTTGAATTGTAAAGTCAGTTAAATGGATATGAACTGCCATTAGTAGTACAGCTTAACAAACAAGTACCGTTGTTAAAGAAATCTACCATTAGTAGTAAAGTTTCTAATCAGCTCATAGAGAGACCATTATCAAGAAATACTTGAGATTTTTATCCTACTACTGGTAACTGTATGGTGTCAAGCAGGGAGGATCAAATCAATAAAACAACCTAGAAGACAGGTGTACCCACTATAGTTCAAATTCTAGATTGGTTGGTGGCTCATGATAAACCAAAACTTGTGATATGCTCTGAAAGAAAAGGAGGCCCTATGCTTGTTTATCTCCTCACTAGTTTGTGTTGAGAAAAGCTGAGAGCAAGTCAACTGAGCATATATATACTTATGTTGGGGCAAACAAGTAGGCTTTTACTCTTTGGTATTCTGTAGTGCTGGCGTCTATTTGGATTGTGGGGTTGGAGACGATAGGAGGATCCTCGACAACAGGGCTGATAAAGTTTCTATAGGATTTCTACCCTCATTTTGGGGCATCATTGCGTAAAAACTTTAGGAACATACCTTTTAGAATTATTCTTCCTGATTCAGTAGGAATTTCACATTGATGGTTGGTTTGCTAGGCTTGTGCTTGTAGTTGGTTTTCCCTAGGTGCTACGTTAGTAGTATTAGTTGTTTGCATGTCCATCTCCTCCTTATATACTTCATTTTGTTTCTCAATAAAGTTCATGTTTCCTATCAAATAAGATAAAAACAAAAACAGGAAGGATAGAAAACACTGGTCAATTGTATCTCTCCAATTTGATTCTCTGAGAAATTGGACAAAATTGTAATGGTTTGATTTGATATAAGTAGTATGATTTTAGCCAACAATACATCTACTGGAAACAAATGGGAACAATCGCCTACCAACCATTTTACTAAAACTTCAACTATTGTACACAACCTCTAAAAAGTACTTCAATGAAGTTAGAAGTGCTCCATCATTCAGAATAAATAATTTTAACAGAGGCAACATTGCTCTTTTGTTATTCATTTAGCCATGGATCATCCAAATAATCAAATCAAAATTACATTGAACCAAAAGAAAATAACTCACCATACCCCAAGACAGCCCTTTCCAAGATTCAAACCCAGACTTCTCCCCATACTGCCACACCAAAGCCATTGCTGTAATCCTTGCAAGAAAAAATAGAATTTACGATTAACACAGCAAGCAACCATGCTCAATATAATTGTCTTCCTTTCCTTTACCTCTCTTTTCTAGGCAACCAAACAGATGACCAACAAGAATTCAAAACGAAAACAAAAACAATGAAAGAGAGAGAAAATTCGCAAAACCCATTTACAGAAACACCAGAAAATAATCGTATGAGAGAAAATGCTCACCATTCAACGACACTAGAAACGTGTATGGCCCAGGTGGGCAAAGAGAGGGCATTGGAGGGTTCACTGAGCTGCAAGGATCCCCACAACGGTAACTCAGCAGCTGAGGCGGGTTCAATAAGGGTCAGGGTCAGGGTCAGACCCGCTCCGAGAAAACCCAGGGTACCATTTTGACTGAGGGACTTTGCGGGTCGGGTCTGAGCTTTTGGGTGTGTAGGGAACGTTGGAGGGGAAAGGGGTTTGTGAGGAAAAGCGGGTTTTGGGAGGTACAGTAAGGAGTTCATTGCCATGGTCGTTGGGTTTTGTTTGAAGATTTTCACTGTAAAGCTTTCGAAGCAGGTGGTTGAAGATGAGGGTACAATGGAAATTTACTTCAAGATTGAAGGTCTTTCTGGTAATTAGGCTTTGGATAAGGCTCTAATTTGCACCCACCAACACCAAGGAGCTCAATATAACTCGTCTACCTAAAATTCTCTACTTGTCAGAGTAAAAATTAAATAAATAAAAAAGCTAATTGAAAGGAATGTATATGAACATTCAAGATATTTCAAATTTTTATTTTTTATATACAAGCGATATTGGAGGAGGAAATCGAAATGAGTAAAATACTCTTACCCAATGAAGATGGAGATGAGGAATCTCTGAAATGAATATTGCGGGTATGAAAGCGGGGATGGGGAAAAAAGCTTAAAGGAGATGGAGATGGAGATGGGAATGGCGTATCCACTCCCAATTCCACCAATTGCCATCCCTAATTCAAGATACTAAATCAAAATTAACCCATATATTTATTGCCAAGCATAATTATACACTTGGGGGTTAAGGTGGATTGGTTTATTTTTATTTTTTGCAAGTTCCGACTTGTATTGTAGGTGCTTCAAGTTTGTAGCTTGGACCAATCCGCAATGAAGGTGGTGACTTGTAAGTGAAGCAATTAGCAAGCTGCCACTAAGCTATGTGATTTTTGTAATTTTTTATGTTCAAGAAAATACGAGTGTTGCCCTTAAAAAAAAACTCCAAAATTGTACGACAATGAATATACAAAAACTTAAAAAATTTATTTGGCATTCCTTGATTTCAAGGTCGGATTACAAATGGATTGTAATAGACGATGATTTTCATGATCTTATGGAGTTTCTTTCGTTTTAAATCAAGCATATTTTCACCCCAAAAAAAAAAAATTGTGCAAGTTCTAATACTATAGATGAAACGGACAGACATCATGAATGAATTGAATAAAATGAAGGCAATGAGAATGATAATTGTCTTACAATTTCAGCATTCTTCCTATGAAAACCTGGCTATGAATTGTACAATTAATAAATCAAAAGCCAACTTCTCCAATGCCCTCGACCAATTGCACAATTGAGGCGTCATCCATCGGCCCAAAAACACAATTCAAGCTTGCAGGGGACAGAGTGGTAATTATCCCATCCCGAACGCGGAAGAGTTTTTGCAGAGCATACTGGAGTTGGACAAGACCAGCAGAAACGCAAACGTTGTAATCCTTTATCAGTAAGTCCCACTCTTCCTTGAGTGCCCTGGCCTTGATCTCCTCTTTCACAGCTTGGTACTCTTTCATGACCCTCTCATGGTCATGGCGGTTGCCGGGTATCGACGAAAGCCTGCACCTCTTACTCATCATGTTGCCGACGACGACCGGAGAGATATGGGAAGCTTTCTGCTCAAGAATTGGTGTACTCGTCTGCGAAGTGTGGTGCTTCTGCTTCGGCTCGGTTTCCTTTTATAACATTTAACCAAGTCCTTGTAGGAATAGGAAAGGGGAATAAGATTTTGGGCCAATTTTAAAAGGCCCAGGCCCAGGCCCGCAAAAAAATTAGAATCATCCGGTTACTTCTTTTTGTTTCTTTTTTTTGTTGCGTACTTTTATTACATAAATAAATTAGGCTTATTATCTCAAAGCGTATTCCGAGGTTTGCAAAAACTATCACATTGCGTCATTTATGTTTTTTTTTAGTCATTTATGGTCCTTAAGGTTAATAAGTGTTCTCACAAATAATTCTTCGGTTAGATTTCGTTAAAAAGTCTGTTAAGTTGATCATGTGGCGTATATACCGTGATCCCACATATCCAATAACAGGACCCAAAGTGGATTACATAAAATCAACATTTGAAACTTAATTTAAAAAAACTTAAAAGAAAAGAAAACATATTAAAAACAAAAACAAAAAAACAAAATCACCATCTTCTCCGTTGCTGTAAACCCCTACCCCCACCATTCTGCCTTCCCCCTTTTTCTCCTCGCTCCCACCCACATCTCCTCTCTCTCTCCCTCTCACACCTCCAACAGCCACACCTATCCTCACCCACCCTCCGCACCAATGCCCCGCCCTCCTCCTTTTCTCTCCCTTTTTGTCTCTCTTCCATGCCCTCTGCAACCAACCTAAACTCCACCCCCCCTCCCCTCCAAGCAAACCCAGACAACCACTAAGCCCACCCAACCCACTCATTTGGCCTTTACTAACCACCATTCAATTTTGATCTTTGGTGGTGGAGATTAGATGGGCAGTGGGTGAGGTTCCTAGCATATCAAGGTTTGGGTTGGCTGTTGTGGGTGTTGATTTGGGATAGCAAGTTGGGATATGGAGGAGCCTGGATATGGGGGTTTTTTTTTTTGGACGAAGGATGTGGGGATTTGGTGAATGGAGGGGATATGGAGGAGCCTGGATATGGGGGTTTTTTTTTTTTTGACGAAGGATGTAGGGGTTTGGTGAATGGAGGAGGTGGTGAATTTTTTTTTTTTGGTTTATAATTTTTTAAAGTTTTTTTAAAATGATTTATAATTTGAAATTATTTTTTTAAATGTATTTTTTATTTCATCCATATGGCGTCATATTATTGGATATGTGAGAACCACATATGTGCTACATCATCAACTTAACAGATTTTTTAAACAGAATATGACGGCAAAGACTATTTGTGAGGACACTTATTAATCTTAAGAACTATAAATGACAAAAAAAAACATAAAGGACGCAATGTGATAGTTTCGTAAACCTTAGGACGTTTTGTTTTGTGATAATAAGTCAATAAATTATAAACATATGAAACATACAATTGTAGATGTGAATTTTCTAATCCTAAATAAATTAGATAAATAAATTCATTGTTAGTGATTAACAATTGGATCAACAATGATAATTATATGTTTGGGTGTTTACCCTTTTTGCAAAGTTGAGTGTAATAATAAAATATTTCTAATACTATTATTGTTGGACAAACTTTAGTACATACTTTTCCAATTTTGATGCTTAAAACTATGAACCTCCATCAATCAGTCGGCAACTTGAACCTACAGACTGGGCACGTGTGATGCAACTTCAACCATTGAACGACACAGTCTGCATGAAACAAATGAGAGCATGGCATGCACTTGACTTCTTCCCCACTCAACATCTTCTCCACACAGAACACACAGTTCTCACTATTAGTACCATCATTTACTCCATCAATTTTGATTAACTTCGCTAATGCCTCAACCGAAGCTTTGGTTGCAGGCTTTGGTGGATGATCATCTGAGAGATATTCCATCAACATCCCCATTTCTATCAATATTTCATTAACACCCAAACTTCCTCCAGAATTAAAATTAACATTAATATTATTGAGCAGCCCTACAGCGGCTGACCTTATTTCATTCCAACGCAACCGAGCCCATTCCCACCTTAAAGCGTCAACACTACTCGTAGCTTGGTCACGTGCCTCCTCATGTGGCTGTTGTAGCAAACCTTCACGTGAAAGCATAGAACGGAAACCCTCTAACATATGTTCAACCGCCCTCCTTGCAACCATTGCATCATATTGTTGCTGTGAGATCTTAATCTGCTTGTCAACCGTGACAATCACGTCCAGCTTCTTACGTTGTCCTGCACTAACCATCCCATCAATGACCCGTCGTATGTTGTTGATCGTGTCGTCAACGCTGTTCAACGGCTCGGTGTCCTTCACAAAACGACTCGGTTTCCAGCGTAGCCTGTCTAATTGGAATGAGATGTGTATCTCATGTAACATATTGGATATAATTTCATGTGACGGTAGCGATTGTAGAGCATTAAATTTGTGTGTTGTGTAGGGGTCTATAATCGGATTTCTCGATCGGGTGGTGCTGCCGGTACCATCCTGAATAACATGGTAGCTCTTGAAGACATTCCAAGCAATTGAGACTTGAGGAAATTTCACAAGGGATTGATCATCTGGGAAGCCTCTGTTTTCTACCATCACAACGACACTATAGTCATGGTCGTTCGAGTTGAGATTGAAAGCCTGCATGTTTAGGTCAGAAAGAGAGAAGAGCTATGTGTTGAAAAGATTTTATTCACTTTGAGGTGATGTTACTCTTTTTGGTCTTCTACCTTTTATATATTGGTGGTCCATGTATCAATCTGACTAGGATTAGGATTATTAGTTTCATATTTTTCGTTAATTCTTGGAAAAGAAATCAATTTCATTACTCAATCAGTATTAGTTTCCGCTTCAGATTAGGTTTCTATCGACTTTTTTATTTCTTCAAAAGAAAACCTTACACAATTATGCTAATACGCCCTCGCTCTCCGATTTGACTCAGTTATCCGCTTCAGATCTGTAATTTTTGTTTCTCTCATATATAAAGTTGTTGTATATATACGCGTATATGTATATATTGATTTTTGGGTTAATGGTTTACGCAGGTTTAGGATGGAGCCGATGGACATCATCGGGAGGTGTTTATCAGCTTCCACATTTATTTTTATTTTTTATTTAAAAAAAAAAAAGGTTCTACAAAAACAACAATGGGATGTTAATCTTAATTTAAATGATTCCAAAATTTATGAATATTTTCCATAATTACTGCCTTAGGCATAATATACAAATTACAAAATGAGTTGATACACAAATCTTAGCGCTAGAAATTAAAAGTGTACAATTATTAAAAAACCACTAAAGAAAAACAAAAATATTCTTCAATCATTCTTGACTTCCCTTCATTAATATGCAAGCCATCAAGAACCAGTGAGCCAACGTCAAAGAATTTGAGATCTATTTTGTCTAGTTATTCTTTCCTTTTGGCCCAAACCATGACAAGAGAGAAGCCCATCAAAGACATGATTACAGTCTGCAGATCACAGTTAAAAACAGTGAACATGTCAATAATACACCTGGTGCAACAAAACACAAAGTAACCTTATTTTTTTGGGGTCAATATGTGTCCGTATTGAAAGACAGATTAGCAGGGTGAAAGACAAAATGTGTGCATATTGCTTGGAACAAAGCAAAATGTAAATTTGAAACAATGATCTCTCCAAACTGTGAAGAGTTCCAAGTCATCTTAGCCAATAATGAATTGGTGAAAAGAAACAAAAAAAGGTTTTTAAGCCAAGACATTGACTCACAGAGATGGCCGGAGGCACCCCAACAAGTGGATCTTGGAAAAATCTGTTTGCAAGGGCAAGGGCCAGAAGACTGCTTTGCATTCCTGCAAAAGTGAAACATTTGTTAGTTTCATAAATTCCTATAGAATTATGTACTGATAAGGCAAAGGAGGAACCTGTCTCATAGGATAGTGTTCTTTGTAGTGCTTTGACATCAGGTGTCTTATGAAAGACCAGGCCAGTAAGGAAATAACCAGCTACAAAAGCGGTCAAATGAAATGCGATAATCAGCAACAAAATGGTTAGTCCAAAAGGAGACATAACAGACTCAATGTTAATGGCAAGTGGTGCTCCAACACAGCAAGCTGTAACTAATACAGATAACGGAGGCAAAAATGGCCGAATAGCATCACATATTCGGGGAAAGAACCTGAAGGCGAAATTACAATAGACAAGTCAGAATCTCTACAAGGGAACATTGGGCTAAGAGAATGTTATTCAGAGTTGGTGTATCACCGATTCAAAAGCAACCCTGCAGCAACTGGTGTAACTACAATCTGCAGAATGCTGGACACCATTCCCTTTACATCAACAGGCAGTCTCTTTCCGATGAGCAAGAGCGATAAGAGTGGTGTGATGAATACTGCAGTAGCAGTAGACAGTGATGTCATGACAATGCTTAGAGGGGCCATTGGCGGGTCCGTCAGAAAAGTAGCGTAATTTGAGAGCTGGGCACCGCTAACACAAGATACCAACATAATTCCAGCACCTGATCACAGATTCAAGAAAATTTAGTACATTCATGCCGGTGTTTTGACAGGGAGGCAGGGTGAATCATACCTACTGGAGTTGGAAGACCAAATATTGCTACTGAGATAATGCCAAAAATATATCCAAGAAGCGGCTTGACAAGAAATTGGCCAATATAACCAGCAAGAATAGCTGTTGGTCTCTTGAAAGCTTCGAGGAAATCCTTTTCGCTGGAATTAACCCCAACTGCAAACATCAAAAACCCCAAGGCAGGTGCATAGTACCTGGAACAATATTGCAAGAACACAATTATAAGCATGTCCTTAGCACAATATCATTTGTTCAATGAATACAACATTTAATTTCACATCCACATAATCAAATCTAAACTTTCCACCTTCCAATAGCTGCACCAGAATACTTCAGGGCAGGAAATACAACTTAATCTGAAGTTCACTCTTCATTCTGTAATTTGCAAAATGTTTTAATCTGGATTTCAAAACCCAGTAGTTTCAAAATCATATCAATTAGATCCCTCTGTCCATGTCTGTTTAATTAAATGAATGGAAAACTGCAAAAGTGCCCACCACATGAGCATGGGACTGTTATTACAATTTACAACAAAGGGAAGAGGCCGCATAGCCACAAGTCAACAAATTGTGTTTGATCATGTTTGAAGGAACCAAATTGAAACACTTAGTCATTTATAGGATGAAAAGTGTGCTTGCAATAAAAGTACATGTGTTTTATGCAATGAATTACAATTTACATAGAAAATGAACTAAAGCTTCCCCGACATGTTAGGCAGCAAAGAGAATGCACAATCAACATAGATATAGCCAAGACCCTGTACTCACTAATTCCAAATGCATTTTATGTAACAAGCCAATATATACAAATTATGTTTCTAACTATGATTGGATGAATTTCTTCTTCTTTCCTCTTCATTCACTTAGTTTTCCCCTTTAAAATAATATGTATACACAAGGACCACAACTGCATTCAGCCAAACGCCATTTTTTAGCACAGTGATGTTAAAAGTCAACCTTCCTTGGAAGTAGCTCATTGTTTCTATAATGGAATAGTGTAAACAAAATATTCAATTATTGACCAACCAATTTATCTAAACAAGGTTCAAGAACCTGTTGGTAAACCATGTGAAAGAAGGTGGAAAGACAAGAGCCAACAGCGTACTAGCAAGGGTTACATGTGGCAGGAAAGAATTTGATTTCTTCAGGACCTCCACAAAGGAAACATTATTTTGTTGAGGGATCTGAAATGAGACATACAATAACTACAATCAATATGGCCCGAAAATATTTTGCAAATGCCTTGTAAAATGAACAGTAATGAGGGGTGTAAATAAACCAAGCCAAGCTGAGGTTTGGATTGGTCTGACTTTTTCTATCAGTCAAGCCCCTCATTACATTTATTTTCAAATTGAAAGTTGTACCACTCTTAGGAAAAAAAAAAAAAATTATACCATTAAATATACTAAAGATTAAATTTTCTAGATGTAAAGAAAATAAAAGCATTTAGGGATGTACATTTATCCTAACAATAATTTTGACGTAAGCAGGTGAGAACCATCTTTGTCAATCACCAAATAACTCTCCCAAGAAAAAAACAAAAACCAAATAATAAAGAAGGCAACTACATCTTTGTCACTTTATAAAAAAATTATAATAGATTTAAATCCTTTAATTGGATCACTATCATTTTTATTATTATTTATTATTCCTTCTACTAATCTACTCTCATCCCACGCTAACCTGATTACATTGCATAAATAATACGCAGGTGATCCTTCTACTATAAACTAATCAAACAAAGGATTGAGGTTCATAAAAGTAAGCAACAAAATAATATAAAAAATCAAAGAAAAAGTCAGGAACAGAGAGCACCTGCGGTGGTCCGGATGCATAATTTCGACCCGAATCCGAATCGAAAGAACCCGAAATCTTCTCCGATACACATCTGCGCACTGTACACAACAAACACGATAAACCCAAATGAAAATAAGCGCCGGGAAGTAAAGAAATGTATCGGATTGAGAGAGAAAAGGCGAATAAACTAACACAACAGAGGATGTGAAATCGAGCGAGAACGAAGGGAGAAGCCTCGAGACTGCGAGATTGGGATGTTGAAATAGAGATTTCGGAGCTGAATTTGGGTTCGATGATGGAGATTTAGACGGTGAATCTGACACTGCTGGTTATTGACTGGAGCATGCAAGGCCATTTTTGTGCAGCTTGCATAGCAGGAAGAGAGACAGAGAGACATAGAGGACAGAGAGTCAAATTAGGTGAATAGAAAACAGACAGTCCACCCACTAGACGATGTTTTGACCGAAAAAAACCCACCAGACGATAACATGTTACCGGAACATTATTTTCATGAAAAATGTTTTAAGAAAGATGTTTCATATATGATATATAAGCAAAATTGGTTGACAAAAACCAAAATAAAATTTCTAGATGTACATACAGTTTTTTTATTTCCAGATGTTTCGTATAGTTTTTTGCTTGGTTGACAAAAACCAACTCAAATAAAATTGGTCAGAGGGTTGAGAATAGGGTACAGGTGTACATGATTCGGACAGGTTTTAGTTTAGATTTACACAACATAACAAACTAAAACACATAAAAATATGCATTCAAATTCGAATTCCCTTACCTTACCGTAAATTAGATTAATTAGAATAATTAATTGCTTGTATAAAATAATAAATTAAAAAACACGACGCAACATGCTTGACTCCTGGAATTAATTTCTTGCCAAAAACAAATTAGTACTCAATTATTTTAAGTGCCCACAAGCTTTTTGCATAATGAAGAGAGGGATTCACCATGGCAGAGGTAATGATGCTATCTTGCTTTCTGATTAGGTCCATCGGCTGGAGGTTCTTGCAGATAGGGTGGTGAAACTTGATCGAGGATGAAGTAACAAGAGCTAAGTTTATATAGATTTCACTTAAACAATAAATGCCGATAAGCCCGCATTGTAGGAAATAAGTAGAAATAATTGGCGGAGATTAATTGGAGACCTCTAGGAACCAAAACTTTGATATCATATTAGGTAATCATGTGTTCTCCAAACGATTAAACTAGAAGGAACGAGTACAATAATCATAATAACGAGCGAATTTCGTTAAAATTAAAGATGGAAATAAGATTGAATTATGTTTTAACTAAAGAAAATCTGACATGATTATATACCGTGTTAATTTTGGACATTTCAAGTCTGCTGACTTTACGAGAATGTGCTAATAAATGAAATTTCATAAAAAGCCTAGAACACCAGTTTGTGTACCCAATTTTCTCCAAATTTATTTTGTGAGAACTTGGGATGCATTTGCTACAAAGCTAATGTACTTGAAAGCCTAGTTAGTATTTTCCCGTTTAATACTATTATTATACACATACGTATTTTTTAATAATACTTCTGTTTCCATACATGTCTTAAAGATTCAGTAAAATATGCATTTTTTTTAAAGCAAACATATAATACACGTACATATATATTTTTCACATTTAATACACATATTTTTTACCAAATTTTGAATAATACATAAAATTCACTTATTTTTCACATAATATTGAATAAAAATTATATTAAAATATTATATAGTAGCCGAACTTTTTAATTGTATCTTGATAAAATTTTACCCAATAAAAGGCGTATAAATATACTTTTCCCCTTTTTAGCCTTTAATTTTAATGGTTTCTCCAATGAGCTGCCGTTAAGCATTGTTGTTGTTCTTTCTACTAAAAAAAAAAGAAGAAAATGAAGGGGCAAAAGAAAGAGCCAAATGATAAATTCAAGAACCTTCAAGTTTGTGGTGAAATTCAAGAACCTGCAAGTTTCTGAGCCAAAAGATATGCAAGCTTTCAGTTCCAACAGCAGCCATGCCTATGGCATTTTCGTCGCGGTAGAGAAGAGAGGTTTCCCAGATGATGAATCGCTTCCGATTCCTCAGGTCTCGATTCTTTTGAATGTCCTCATAAGCTACAACACTAATGCTGATAATACTCTGCGCACCAGAGCTTACGATGCAAGACTCGAGCTTGATCATCCTTTTCACTCATTCAAGTCCCATTCACGAGATATTATATCAAACATGATCGATGTAATGCGCATTCCCTTCCCATTAGACCGGCTCCGATGGAAAACGCAGTGTTTTGGTGGCGGCAACACAGAGCCACTTGAGAGCGTTGAGGCTATGGTAAGAAAAATAGCGCTTGTGGTTAGTGCCATGGTGGAGAATCACGCGGCTGCTGGACTTAATAAGAAGCTGGGCATTCTTTTTACAATTGAGAAGGTGATTCCAATTTTTGCACACAATCTGTTTGATGAAATGCAGCAGTTGGAGGTTCAGGCCAGGGAGCTGAGGGATGAGGTGAACTCACGAATACTGACCAATGATGCTCTGCTTGCACTTTCTTTACATGGTGCTTCACAAGTCTGGGAGGGTTGGGTCCGGGAACTGAGGGAAGACTGGGACTCGATTATGTTATCGGATAGTGTTGTTATGCTTTCTGCTGATGATATTCATAAATTGGAGGAGTCTCGAGATAAGCTATTGAGCCTTCGGGACAGTGCAGTGAGATATTGTAGAGTCCTGCGCCTACTCTTAAATCTACTGGGACTATACACAGGGGATACCGAGGATGGCACATTGATGGAAGAGGCTTTGAGAGAGTCATTAAATCAACAAATGTTCAGCTCAATGCCTGCAACCAGAGCATCAGTTGAGGCCTTGGATAAGTTTGTGTTTGATGGTTCGAGCAGCGATCAACATTGTGTGATTTGCTTGGAAGGGATGTTGAGTGGGGATCAAGTCACTTGCTTGCCATGCTCTCATATGTTTCATGCCAACTGCATTGAACAATGGTTGAGGTATGGTCATATCTGTCCTCTGTGTGGGTTCAAATTTCCAACTGATTCTTGATACAGATATATGGGATGGGATGGGATGATTGTTGTGAGAGTCCTTCAGCTTTGAATTTCACTTATTTTCCAGAATTTCTGCAGTTTCTGTTATCTACCTGCGAACGTTACTCTTCTGCAATTCCAGACATGTGGGATTGATACAGAATTTGTGCATAGATATCTCTCAGTTTTCTATGGCCAGAAAGAAATTACAATCATTCTTGCATTGAAAGAAATTAATCCATTGATGCAACTACTTAAGAAAAAGCCTCTCACATCTCTCTTCTTTATGTGCACAAACTTTCTGAGTTAATTAAAAATGGAGGTTTTCAATCAACAGTCAGCATGGGCATGACCATGGTGCATTTGTGTTGGGAGAGAATTTTCAGACAAATTTTAGCTCTCTGTCAAATAT
The DNA here is from genome assembly GCA_018703695.1 of Prunus fruticosa. Classification (NCBI taxonomy): domain Eukaryota; kingdom Viridiplantae; phylum Streptophyta; class Magnoliopsida; order Rosales; family Rosaceae; genus Prunus; species Prunus fruticosa. The sequence goes on from CM031921.1 coordinate 19,418,926, forward strand.
TACAGTCAAACTTAACGATTCTTTGCCGACATGGGATGGGATAACTGAGCCCTGCTCTTGAGCTTTGAATTTCAATTCTTTAATTTTTCAGAATTATGCAGTTCAAGTTAATCTAATTCCATATACATGGGGTTGGGATTGTATTTGTGGTAAATGGGATGGTTAGTCCTAGTCTAACTTTGGGTTTGGGTTGCAAGTTCTTTGACAGCCTCCTTCTTTATGTGGCAGAAGTTGTGCTTGTGCTTGGATTTCACTTAAACAAGGAATACCCATAATCCCACAATATAGGAAAAAAGTAGAAATAATTTGGGGGAGATTAAAACCTCTATGAAATTTTGATATCATGTTAAGTTATCACATGACCTCGAAAAGATTATGCTATCAAGGAATGATGAGTATCACAATGTATATCATACTAACAAGTTAACTACTTGTCATTACTAATTGCAGTGTTTTAAATTTGGAATTTTCGAGTGATTTTCATGATGTTCGTTCTAATGATCATTCTAACGCGACTTTTTAAAAACGTGCTAAAAATGAAATGTCATAAAAACCATTAGCACCCCAACATGTTTCCAAACGATTCTGTTGGGGGAAGTAAACATATTTATTTTACTTTTAACTTGTCATTACTAATTGTAGTGTTTTAAATTTGGTGTTTTTCAAGTGATTTTCATGATGTTTCCGATGAACATTCTAATGCTTGGTTCCAAATTGTATTAAAACTAAAGATGGAAATCTAATGAGCTTGGGAATTTCAAGCATGTAAGAATGTGCTAAAATTGAAATATCCTAAAAGCCTTATAACCCCAATTTATGTGCCCAATTTTCTCCAATTTATTTTGTGAGAACATGGGAGACTATTATTTTATTTTATTTTTTCTTTGGCAAAAGAAAGCAAACAAAAAAAAAAAATCAACGTAAGTCAAGTTTATGTTGCCTATAAATAAATACCAATTTTATTTTAGATTTTAGTCATATATATATATACCTGTGAAATTCAAGAACCTGCAAGTTTCTGAGCAAATATGCAAGCTTTCAGTTCCAACAGCAGCCACGACTATGGCATTTTTGTCACGGTAGAGCAGAGAGGTTTCTCAGATGATGAATCGCTTCCCATTCCCATTCCGATTCCTGAGGTCTCGATTCTTTTGAATGTCGTCGTAAGCTACAATGTTAATTCAGATATTTCTCTGCCCACCAGAGCTTACGATGCAAGACTCGAACTTGATCATCCTTTTCACTCATTCAAGTCCAATTCACGAGTTATTTTATCAAACATGATCGATGCAATGCACATTCCGTTCCCATTGGACCGGCTCCGATGGAAAACGCAGCGTTTTGGTGGTGGCAACACAGAGCCACTCGAGAGCGTTGAAGCTATGGTAAGCAGACTGGCGCTTGAGGCTAGTACCATGGTGGAAAATCATGGAGCTGCTGGACTTAACAAGAAGCTTGGCATACTTGTTACAGTTGAGAAGGAGATTCCAATGCTTGCACACCAACTGTTCGACGAAATGCAGCAGTTGGAGGACGAGGACAGGGAGCTGAGGGATGAGGTGAACTCGCAAATAGAGACATATCATGCTCCGCTTGCACTTTCTTCGGGTGGTATTGAACAAATAGGGGAGGGTTGGGCACGGCGGCTGAGGGAAGGCTGGTACTCACTTGCATTACGGGCTAGTGTTATGCTTTCTGCTGATGATGTTCATCAAATGGAGGATGTTCTAGATAGGCTATTGAGCCTCCGGGACAGTATGATAAGAACTTGTGCAAACATGCGCTCTTTCTTGGATACATTGGCACAAAACACTGGGGATATCGAAGATGGCGCATTGACAGAGGCGGCCGTGAGAGAGTCGTTAGAGGAAGCAGTGCTCAGCCCAATGCCTGCAACTAGAGCATCAGTTGAGGCCTTGGAGAAGTTTGTGTTTGATGGAGGGGTGCAACGCGGTTCTAGCAGCGATCAACGTTGTGTGGTTTGCTTGGGAAAGATATTGAGTGGGGATCAAGTCACTTGCTTGCCATGCTCTCACATGTTTCATGGACATTGCATTGAACAGTGGTTGAGGTATGGTCATGTATGCCCTCTGTGTAGGTTCAAGTTGCCAACTGATTATTGATACAGATATATGGGATTGTTGTGAGAGCTCTTCACCTTTGAATTTCACTTCTTTTTCAGAATTTCTTCAGTTTCCGTTATCTACCTGCGAATGTTAATCTTTCGCAATTCCAGACATGTGGGATTGATTGATACAGAATTTGTATATATCAATATCTCAATTTTCTATGGCTAAAAAGAAACCACACTCATTCTTGCATAAAAATAAATTAATCCATTGATGCAACTTTCTAACAAAAAGCCTCTCACATCTCTCTTCTTTAATTTCTGTGGACAAACTTTCTTTGTTAATTAAAAATGGAGGTTTTCAATCAACAGTCAGCATGACCATGACCATGGCGTATTTGTGATGGGAGATAATTTCTTGTCAAATTTTAGCTCTCTGTCAAATGTTTCAGTCAAGCTTAACGATTCTTCACCGACATGGGATGGGATAAATGAGCCCTGCTCTTGAGCATGAATTTCACTTCTTGAAATATCTTGAATGCTCATGTACATTCCATTCAATTAGCTTTTATATTTATTTAATTTTTACTGTGACAAGTAGAGAATTTTAGGTAAACGAGTTACATTGAGCTCCTTGCTGTTGGTGGGTGCAAATTAGAGCACCAAACGAGTATGGTACCTTATCCAAAGCCTAATTACCAGAAAGACCTTCAATCTTGAAGTAAATTTCCATTGTACCCTCATCTTCAACTACCTGCTTCGAAAGCCTTACAGTGAAAATCTTTAAACAAAACCCAACGACCATGGCAATAAACTCCTCACTGTACCTCCCAAAACCCGCTTTTCCTCACAAACCCCTTTCCCCTCCAACGTTCCCTACACACCCAAAAGCTCAGACCCGACCCGCAAAGTCCCTCAGTCAAAATGGTACCCTGGGTTTTCTCGGAGCGGGTCTGACCCTGACCCTGACCCTTATTGAACCCGCCTCAGCTGCTGAGTTACCGTTGTGGGGATCCTTGCAGCTCAGTGAACCCTCCAATGCCCTCTCTTTGCCCACCTGGGCCATACACGTTTCTAGTGTCGTTGAATGGTGAGCATTTTCTCTCATAAGATCATTTTCTGGTGTTTCTGTAAATGGGTTTTGCGAATTTTCTCTCTCTTTCATTGTTTTTGTTTTCGTTTTGAATTCTTGTTGGTCATCTGTTTGGTTGCCTAGAAAAGAGAGGTAAAGGAAAGGAAGACGATTATATTGAGCATGGTAGGTGGGCGCGAGGCGGCTAGGCGGTCGCTAGGAGGGCGGGAGGATGATAGGCGGGCGGGAGGATGATAGGCGGGCGCTAGGCGGCTAGGCGGTAGCTAGGCGGGCGCTAGGCGGCTAGGCGGTAGCTAGGCGGGCTCCTAGGCTGGTTGGGTCCTTTTTCGTTGCCGAACCCGGAGGACGAAGCAGCCGAAACCAAAGAAAACAAATCGAAGCTTGAGTTGATAGAGAACTTAGAGAAGCGAAATGGTTTGACTGCGAGGGCAAGTTCCGTACTTCGTCTTCGTCTGGAATATATTTGCAGAGTATAGCCGCTCGGCTATACTTTTAAAATATTCGAATGCACTTTTGAAAAGCTACTGCAAAATTCGTAAACAAGAGAAGCTACCCAATTACACTGAGCTCATGAACGACACTGACAAAATCACTATAAAATTAACAAGTCACCGAAACATGTGTCAGGCGGTAGGAGACAGGTGGGTCTTTTTTTTTATTTATCGTATAGCCGTGCGGCTATACTCTGGATTTTTTATTATAAAAAAGAGTATCGCCGGCCTGCTTTACGGGGTCGTTTTTATTTTTATTCGGCTATACTCTAAATGAAAAAAATTAATATACACGGTATTCTTTTAAATTTTATCTAATCTGATTTTTTTCCCAGTTGTTTTTTTACAGAGTATAGCCGCTCGGCTATACTGTTGGCGGAAAAAGACAAACGAGTACCCTAATTCTTGAGCAGAAAGCTTCCCTTCTCTCTGGGGTCTTCGTCGGCAACATGATGGGTAAGAGGTGCTGACTTTCGTCGATACCCGGCAACCGTCATGACCACGAGAGGGTCATGAAAGAGTACCAAGCTATGAAAGAGGAGATCAAGGCCAGGGCACTCAGGGAAGAGTGGGACTTACTGATTAAGGATTACAACGTTTGCTTTGCGTTTCTGCTGGTCAAAGTTAGCAGATTGGCCGTTCACATTTTGAATAAAGTGAAGGTCAAATTTGGAACTTTTGACGTTCTTTCAGACCACAGCTTTACAACAAAGGGAAGCTTGGTGGTTGGGGTGACAGCATATTTAATGCATCGTAATGGTGAATTAGGAGAATTTTCCAGGGACCATGAAACCAATTCACAGAATTGTGATAATTAATTTATGAATGATCAACAATCAAATTGTTGGTTAGAAATTAGAATACACACCTGAACACCTGTTGACTGAATTTTTTATATCATGTAATCAAATTTGGCCTCTTAAGATTGTGTTCAAGTCTTTGATGTTGTGTGAGAGTTTACTGGTTTAAGATACATGCGTGAGTTTAATTATGTAACAAGCTTCTGAAGTTGCTTGTTTAGCCTCTTAATTTAGCCTATTAAGAATTGTGTTTAAGTGTCTGATGTCGTGTGATAGTTTACTGCTTAAGTCAAAGCCTACAACAAAAGCTTCGGTTGAAGGCATTAGCGAAGTTATAATCAAAATAGATGGAGTAAATTATGATACTAATAGTGAGTACTGTGTGGTCTGTATGGAGAAGACGTTGAGTGGAGAAGAAGTCACATGCATGCCATGCTCTCATTTGTTTCATGCAGACGTTGAGTGGAGTAAATCATGTTTGCTATATATAGCTTGATTGGAATGTGTTGTGAGTGAATCCTTGCAAACATGATGTTATTGAAGGACTTAAACCAACCAACCAATGATGTGTAAATTGGATTGAACTTAGTCTTTGGTGTGCACCCAAGTGATTTGGGTGTTCAAATTCCATGATATCCGTCATGCGTGTGACATCATTATCATTTGATTTGAAATTCAAATTTCAACTTAAGCCAATTCAGACATCATTATAATTTTGTTCAACTATTAGGGAAAACCACCCTTCGAACTTTACTTCTCATAGAAAGACTTGGATTGTGAAATTTTTTGATTTCATAACATCTCCTACTCAAATTCAAAATCGAAGTCGTGAACAAACTACAACCCAAACTTAATTTTCATTTGTTGATTTGTTTTTTAATTTTTTTTATATCAAAAGATATGAGAATTCCTACTGTTTTAAGGAGTTCAAATTCTTTTTTTCTCCCATGTACGTACATATTTTTCATGTTTAATGCACTTTTTTTTATTTACAAAATTTTCAATATTACACATAAAATTCATGTATTATACATAAAATACTCACATATTATTGAATAAAAATAAAATATATTTATATATTTAAATATTAATTATTCACTCAGTAAATAATAATTTAATCATAAGTACTATTTAAAGTAATTAAAAAAGATAAATTTTGATTATGCTATTAATTTGGTATAGCCGAGTGGCTATACTTTAAAAGAAAAATCTATTTACAGAGTGTAGCCGCTAAAAGAAAAATCTATTTACAGAGTGTAGCCACAGAGAAGCACGCGCTGGCCGCCAAGTGCTAGGCGACAGGCGGATCCTTTTTTTTTTTTTTTTTTTTCAATAAATCGTATGGCCTCGCTGCTATATTCTGGATTTTTTTATATAAATTGAAGAAAGAAAATCTAAGAAAATCTAACTTTTGCAGGTCTGATTTTTCAGGGTCCATCTCTGTTATCATTGAAGTTATATAAAATAAAATATAAATAAATAAATAAATAAAACCTTCAGGTTTTGAGAGCTTGTGCACCAGTCAAAAGGTGTATATTTCTGTTTCTAGAGGAACCTCTTTGTGATTGGAATTAATCCACATAACATGGGTTAGTGTAAGCTACTTCATAAATGTTTCCTAGCAGTAATATGGTTCTTGATTTTGCTGTTAGAAGTCAAGAAACTTCCAAAACCAAGATGTCATAACATTTGCAAAGTTCAAATTGGGAATTTCTTGGCAAATATATTTTGTCTTTTTAAATATTTTTTATTTGAATACTTAATTGCTTACCTGACAGATACTAAAAAGGATGATTGTGCACACATTTTGCAATCATTTGGATTCCATTACATTTTGCACACATTTTCCCCCATAATCAGCCTAACTGGTCTGATATAGGAAAAGGCAAGCAGATGCCAAACTTTTTTCCTTTTAAAACCACAATTTAGAAACCATTTCTTGCATATTCTATAGCTATGCTTCAATGGTTGTGCATAATATTTCCAGATCCTCAGCCTATCTCATGGTAATAATTCACAGCAAAACATTTATGCTTCGAGATAGCGTGACAAAAAATTTCCTCATGGAGGCGAGACGAGGAAGCTCTCGGTCCTCATGGAGGTTAAATGCAGTGTGACAGAAAAAGAACAAAGTAATTAAGTAATATCACATACACAGCTTGAATTGTCTGTTAAACATCAATTACCAAACTCTATTTCAAGTCTCCTCTGTTGTTCACAGAACATATGTACACATATAATATAAATTATTGGAAAAAAAAGAGCTTCAACTAGTCTTCTTAGTTCCTACATCAGAAGGAGCATATATCTGCTCTTAAACTTAAAAAGCATAATCAGACTCTGGACACAGAAGTCTCAAATTAAACAATCCGATTCGCACCTAGTAAATTTGTTTCAGAAACCTAATGACTATACATTATAAATGTATGGTCAAATATTCTCTCTTCTCATACCTTAAGAAAGAGGGTTTCATTCTTTGTGCATGAGGATGCTTACTGGAACAGGAATATTACAGACCAAAAAAAAAAAAAAATTGAATGTAAATTGCGCTTTTCCAAATGAGAATGTTATTCAGTATTTGCTAATACACTAACTGATATCAAATTTGTAGGAATATCCAAAAACAACCCTAAAAGCAACCACATAAATGGAACCTCATCTAATTTCATAGCAGCAGCAACCTTGAACTTCCTAAAATGATTTAATTAAATTTCTGGTCTTCAAGGCAAAGAGGAAACAAACAACTAACTACAACAGATGATGAACACCAAAATCAGTGAGTACTCAGGCCACTACAACCAGCTTCTGATATTCTTTGCCTGAGATAGTTGCTTCCATGATAAGGTCCAGGGAAATTTCCCCTCTATTGTCCAAGACCAACTTGAGAAAATTGTCAGCGGTGCCTTCCAGCATCGTCACCCCTAGTTGCTTCCATGATAACTAGGACTGTTCTTTACCTTGACGCTGTCCTATTTCTTTGGCACTTGTCTGTGGTATAAATAACCATGACAATTTGACTTTAATTAGGTGAAGAAGGGCAACAACAGCAACTTGTCTTCCACAGATATTATAACATGTGGACGAAGTACAACCGGGGGACGATTGGTCTGATGCTGACTCAAAGAATCATAAAAAAGGGTGTCACGAAAAAATAGCAGGGCCCCTCACTGCTTAAACCAACTTCGTGTGCAACACCATTTGCTTTTCTAGGAATAAATATAACAATAGAACCAGGAACTTGTTGCTGGAGATGCTGAATTAACGGAGCAGTCTTGTCCTCCTCTCTTTACTGCAGCAACAACGACAAGTGGAGCTTTGATATATGTATTGTACAGTGGTTCTGATTAAGAAGGAAAACGTGACTGCAGATAATGTAGTTCTCAATAAAAACGCATCCATGCTCTGCAACCTGCTACTGAACATGCGGTAGAGGTCGCATACAGCCAAGCAGTTGTTAAGTATCTTCTTGCCGTTTATCTTGCCTTGCTTTTTTATACCCTCCATCATAGCCTTCCACTGAAGCTCAGCCACTTGCCCGAAATTCCAATGATTCACATATCTTACGATTTGATTTGGAAGCGAAGCATCCGGTGCAATCTTGGACTTGCCGGCTTTCACCTCCTCCAATACTTCTCAACCACACTGTCTTTTGATTCGTAGGCCTCGTACAGCGCGTCCACCTTGTACAAGGGAAGTAAAACCTCGTTTCTCAGGCGATCTAGGACAGAGTACTTCAAACTGCAGAATATTCTGATTCAGATAATTACTCTTTTGGTTTCTTTAATCACTCCTCAGCTGAAACCATAAGCAATTTGAGCAATTTGAGCCTTCAGATGGATCGGTAGTAGCAATTTGAGCCATGGATACATGAAACCAGAAGCAGCTGAGAAAGCATAGACTGCAAAAGAAGCCAAAGGACGCTGAGAGAGGCCATTGTTGTTTCAGATTCTCAGTCAATGGCAGTGTTCGAAAAATCGGCCTAGGCAGGCAGCTAGGTGGCTAGGCCGTCGTTAGGCGGGCTCGAGGCGGCTAGGCTGTCGCTAGGAAGGCGCGAGGCAGCTAGGCGGGCGCGAGGCGGCTAGGCGGGCGCGAGGCGGCTAGGCGGTCACTAGGCGGGCGGGAGGATGCTAGGCGATCGCTAGGCGGCTAGGCGGTAGCTAGGCGGGCGCCTGGGCGGGTTGGGTCTTTTTTTGTTGCCGAACCCAGAGGACGAAGCAGCCGAAACCAAAGAAAACAAATCGAAGCTTGAGTTGATAGAGAAGCGAAATGGCTTGACTGCGGGTGCAAGGTCCGTACTTCGTGTTCGGCTGGAATATATTTACAGAGTATAGCCGTTCGGCTATACTTTTAAAATATTCGAATGTACTTTTGAAAAGCTACTGCAAAATTCGTAAACAAGAGAAGCTGGCCAATTACACTAAGCTCATGAACGACACTGACAAAATCACTATAGAGCTAACAAGTCACAAGCAAAACCTCTCAAACCAAACAAAAATCCAATCTTTTTCTCAAAACAACGATGATGGTTTCACAATGTGACCTTTTCCCCCAAATCAATCCAAGTCCTTCACAATCTTAATCCCCATAGAATTAGCCGTTGATTGATGGACTTGCAAATGGACTCCAAGGGCAAGTACTGGCAATACGGTCAGATTGCTTCACTTTGGCGATCTCATACAAGTGCCCCACAAACAACGCAGAAGCGACCACGTGTTTGAGTTGGCTGCTGCTGGAGTCGACGCCGGTGGCCTTTCTCAGGTACCAGTTGATAGACGGTGACTTTACCGTGAAGTTGTAGGTGTTGTCAAAGTGTATAGCCGATGTTTCACCGAAACACGTGTTAGGCGCTAGGAGATAGGCGGGTCTTTTTTATAAATAGTATAGCCGCCCGGTTATACCCTGAATTTTTTATTATAAAAAGAGTATCGCCGCACGGCTTTACGGGGGTCGTTTTTATTTTAATTTTATAAGTAGTATAGCCGGACGGAGTCGTGGTATTCTTTTAAATGTTATCTAATCTGATTTTTATATTTCCCAGTTGTTTTTTTACAGAGTATAGCCCCTCCGGCTATATTGTTTTCGGAAAAAGGCAAACGAGTACCGTAATTCTTCAGCAGAAAGCTTCCTTTCTCTCTCCGGTTGTCGTCGGCAACATGATGAGTAAGAGGTGCAGGCTTTCTTGGATACCTGGCAACCGCCATGACCACGAGAGGGTCATGAAAGAGGAGATCAAGGCCAGGGCACTCAAGGAAGAGTGGGACTTACTGATAAAGGATTACAACGTTTGCGTTTCTGCTGGTCTTGTCCAACTCCAGTGTGCTCTGCAAAAACTCTTCCGCGTCCGGGATGCGATAATTACCACTCTGTCCCCTGCAAGCTTGAATTGTGTTTTTGGGCCGATGGATGAAGCCTCAATTGTGCAATTGGTTGAGGGCATTGGAGAAGTTGGCGTTTGATCTATTAATATTGTACAATTCATAGCCAGGTTTTCATAGGAAGAATGCTGAAATTGTAAGACAATTATCATTCTCATTGCCTTCATGTTTGTCCGTTACATCTATAGTATTAGAACTTGCACAATTTGTTCTCTGCTTCTATGAATATATATATATATATATATACCTTGTATTCTTTTTATACTGCTTCAATTGATTCATGATGTTCGTCCGTTACATAATTAGAACTTGCTAATTGCTTCACTTACAAGTCACCACCTTCATTGCGGATTGGTCCAAGCCACGAACTTCAAGAACCTACAAGTTGGAACCTCCAAAAAAAGTAGAGAAAAAAAAAAAAAAAAACCTCCACCTTAACCCCCCAAGTGTACGATGCTTGGCAATAAATATGTTCTTTCAATTTTAGTTTAGTTACAAACTTGTAAAATTAAAGAAACTTCGAGTTTTAATTGGTTGGGGGCAAAGGGAAATCACATTCCTTGAGTAATAAAACTAATTAAATTGATATCCTAGTCGTAGTAGGAGCCGTACATAACCTACATGGATCATCATTATAAAGGGAAAGACAATTAATTAAAACAGAACCACAAAACACATGCTGCTGCAATTATAATTAATAGTAAATTGAGCGCTTAGAATCATAAAATTCATTTTAAATCACCTACAACATTTTTCTTTAGTTTTCTATTTAAAATACTTAATTTTTTCAAATAATACCCGACGACTAGAATCCAATTAAGCAAGTTACCCAATATAACTTAAAATCTGATCTATTGTATTTTTCGGATTCCAAAACTACCTATATTTATAAGTTAATGTGTTATGGGGGTGTGTAACTAATAACACACGTTAAAATCTGAATGTGTTATGGGGGGTGTAACTAATAACTTAATCAAAAGCAGCCCTGGTCTACAGGCTTAACTTATCCGTGGTTTCACACTTGTCAAGCAATGGATTGGTTTGAAAAGGCTATAAATCTCCCTCACTAGCATGAACATTTCATCCAACAATTGAGTTTTCAGCCTCTTAGTGATATTGTGTGTTTGTGCAGAGAAAAAAAGCAAATTTACTTATCAATATGAACCAATCCCAGAATATCAGCCATCAAGCCGGCCAGGCCAAGGGCCAGGCTGAGGTCAGTCTTGAAAAACCCTTTTTTTTTTTTTTTTTAATACAAGCGATAGTTTTGAAAAACCCTTAGCTTTAATCCATTATATATATATATATATACAGAGCGGTTGATTATTACAATTTTGATGCAGGAGAAGGCTAGTGGCATGATGGACCAGATGAGCAATGCTGCCCAATCTGCCAAGGAATCATGCCAAGGGGTTAGAAATTTGTGTTTTTTTAATTAATTAATATATGCACGACATTTGTTTGTGCATGTTGTTAATAGCTTGTGTGTTTTCCTTTGCAGGCTGGTCAGCAGATGAAGGACAAGGCACAGGGAGCAGCTGATTCTGTCAAAGATGCAGTTGGAGCCAACAAAAATTAAGCTGATCTCATCCCAAACTAGTTTTGGTGTTCCTGTTTTCTGTTTTTGTTTGGTTGATCTTTCTTGACTTGTCCAAATACACTTAAATATTTTAAAATTCCGATCAGATTTATGAAATAAAATAACATTGTAGGTGTTTACCTTTGAATTTTTTGGACCATTTGATGGTTATGTATTTACTTTACAAAAATTTAATTTTCTGAAGCTTAATTTTGCGGGCCTGGGCTTATTTGACATTGGCCCATTGGCCCAACATCTTATTTCCTAGCCAGTCCTAATGGGATTAGGATTATTTTTCCCTTTCGCACAAGGAGTTCACCAACTAGTATAAAAGGAAACGCAGCCCAAGATCAAATATCACCACACGCACAGACAGCAACCAATTCTTGGGCAGAAAGCTTCCCATTTCCCTCGCTCTCTTCTCTTCTATCTCCGGTAGTCGTCGGCAACATGTTGAGTAAGAGGTGCAGGCTTTCGTCGATACCCGGCAACCACCATGACCACGAGAGGGTCATGAAAGAGTACCAAGCTATGAAAGAGGAGATCAAGGCCAGGGCACTCAAGGAAGAGTGGGACTTACTGATAAAGGATTACAACGTTTGCGTTTCTGCTGGTCTTGTCCAACTCCAGTATGCTCTGCAAAAACTCTTCCGCGTTCGGGATGGGATAATTACCACTGTGTCCCCTGCAAGCTTGAATTGTGTTTTTGGGCAGATGGATGACGCCTCAATTGTGCGATTGGTCGAGGGCATTGGAGAGGTTGGCGTTTGATCTATTAATTGTACGACTCATAGCCAGGTTTTCATAGGAAGAAGGATGATATTGTAAGACAATTATCATTGTCATTACCTTGATTTTATTCTCTGTTACCATATATATTCTATGAATATATATCTTGTATTCTTCTTTCACAACTTCAATTGATTCTTCATGTTTGTCCATTACATCATTAGAACTTGCACAATTCTTTTAATTATTTTTTATTTCGAAAATATGATTGATTTAAAATGAAAGAAACACCATTAGATCACGAAAATCATCGTCTATGACAGTTCATTTGTAATTCGAACTTAAAAGGAATGCCCAATAAATTTGTGAAGTTTTTGTAAATTCGTTGTCGTAAAATCTTGGAGTTATTTTAAGGGTAAAACTCTATTTGTTGTCAGTCCTGATAAAAAATCAGCTACAAATGCTGATATTTTACTTGATTGAAAAGTTAATTTTTCTTTAATTTTGAACTTGCGCAAATGCCCAATAAAATAGTTAATTAATTCTTCGAGCCAACTTCTGTATCGTTGATTAAAATGTGTGTGTTGCGAGAAAGATCGGTCCTTTGCAAATCACATGGTGTTCTTATCTAAGGACCAAATCCGAGACCAACTTTTCGTACTCGTCATAAATTGCTGCAATCCTTCATGGTGTTGCCACACACAAAAACTAAATAAATAAATAAAAGATCAAAATAAACACCTTCATGGTGGATTAGTACAAGTCACACACTTCAAGGGCATATTTTTTTGTCTTTTTTTTTTTTGGGGTTCTTGTAGCTTGGTTCATTTTTTCATGTAAATCCTCATTATTTTAAAATTTTGAAATTTTATTTATCTAGTTTGTTCTATTAGCAATCAAGTCCTACAATACTAACTTTGTTAGTTTGTTATACAAAAAAATTGATGAAATTCTTCCATTCTAGGTTGATTGCAAATGCTTTGAAAGACAAAAGTATCCTCACATTTGGTCGTTACATATTGCTATGTAAAATTTCATTTATTAATTTGACAAAGTTTATGATTTTGACTTGAGAGCAAACCAAATAGAACTACAAGACTACATTTTGTAAAAATTAAAATAACATAGACCAAAATAGAAAATAAGTTAAACTCCAAAGACAAACAATATAATTTCACCTAATCTTTTCATCTTTTAGTTACGCCTCGTAAAACTCAAGAGATCTACAAGTTTCAATTAGAAGGCCAAAACGAAAATCACTCTTTGTACTTACTAGGAATGGGGAAGCTATAAATTGGAGAATTTAAATAATGAAATTAAGGTATTGGAATCAGATCAACTACTCCCCCTACTTGATCACATTCACGATTTTGAGGGTATTTAATTAGGAATTTTAAGGTGGAACTCACATAATATTTTTATTCCTTATGTATTAGTAAACGCAAGAAATGCAGGAATTGGAACTCACATAAAGCTCCACAACTTGGAACCAATTACATATGTTCAGCAACAACAACGTAAAAAAACTCTCAACAAGACATAATGCCCAACCCAAACACAAAGCTATTGAAATTTGTATTTACCAAAAAAAAAAAAAGCGATTGAAATTTCTGTCACACTTTTTTTTTTTTAGTAAGATAATAATTACTTAATTGGTATGATGCTGGGCAATAACTATCCTTTTTAAAGTTTAGTTTGGTAGGGACCAAAACGGAAATCAGTGACGTCATTGAGTAAAATTAAAGAAATTTAGTATCCTAGTCGTAGTAGGAGTAGTACATGGTGCGAGAAATCCTGTTACTCGTAGTTTAGATTATTGTTTTCCTTGTACTTCTTTTAAAAAATGCAGGTTTTCAGTCCCAGAAGAAGCTGCGTCCCTGAATATAGTGTATTTGTGAAGGTAGAGAACAGAGGTTTCCCGGATCATGAGTCGCTTTCGATTCCTCACTCTCAGGTTTCAATTGCATGGAAGTTCATCAGAAGCCACCGTTCTTCTTCGGACACCGACACGGATACAAGGCCGATTATAGACGTCAATACATGGTATGAATCTAATGAGAAGTACCCATTCGAGTTATTCACATCCAATAATACCTGCAATATTATATCAAACATGCTATCTCGCATAGGGATCCCATTCCCACTAGATAGGCTACGGTGGAGAAAGCGTTACATTGGAAACACAGAGCCATTAGAGGACGTTGAAGCTATGACAAGGAAAATAGTGCTTGTTGTTAAAGCCATGGCTAGCCAAGCAGCTTCTCATCACTCTGGACTTGGGAGGCTGGATATACTTGTCACCGTGGAGAAGGAGATTATATTACCACAAACGCAATATCAAATAATGCAACTGGAGGTTCGGGTCGCGGATTTGAGGCAAGGTTTGGCCTCATTACGACAGGCTTATGTTGATGATTTTCGACGGGTGCAAGGTCTTCAAGATTTGAAGCTGAGGCTATTGACAGAAAGGAATCAATTATTATTACGTAGGGAAGCAATCCTACTAACAGAGGAGGCTGCTGTAAGAGAGTCGTTGGATGAAGCTGTAGTGTTGAGACTAAAACCTGCAAGGAAAGCATCAGTTGAGGCCTTGGAGAAGTTGGTGTTTCAGGGAGGAGGAGGTGAGTGTGTGGTTTGCTTGGAGAAGATGGTGAGTGGGGATCAAGTCACGAGCTTGCCATGCTCTCATGTGTTTCACGGAGATTGCATTGTTGAATGGCTAAAACTAGGGCATACCTGTCCTGTTTGCAGGTTCAAGTTGCCAACAGACTGACATTGATGCAGATAGGATAGGAGAGAGCCTTTCAACTTTGAGTTTCTTTTTCTAGATCGGAAATTAATTTGCATATTGTCTATTTGATGAAAACATAAATTCGTCTCTTTGAATAGTCTTGGCTGGTTAATAACATTAATTAATATGATAAGAAATTCCAGACTAGAACCTTCCATTGCTTCTGATTTTCCAAACTATAGTTTCAAGTGTGGTTGATGATTTGTCCAAATATTTCTATACCTTGAATAAATTTTTAATTTGAGCTTTGGTTAGCAATCCATAGTTTCGCTCAAATGAATAAATTCTTTCTTTCATTTTGAGTCTTTCAGCACCTTATAGCAAACACACAGATTGAAGAAAATTGGGCTAGAGATGTCTCTGGCTATGTTGTCTTATAGTGATCATATATAATCTCATCCCTATAAATTTTAATTCTGATCTCACCCTGGCTTCCTGTGAGAGGCTCGATGTTTCCCATTTTGACCATGGCCTTGGCAAAGTGCTTGAAGAATGCAAATGTGTTGTTTCGCAAAAGGTCCGCAGCAAGTGGGTTTGGTGGTTTGATAGTGTTCGGTAGCTAGCATCTCGCATTATAGGTATTTTTGGTAGTTAAATATGGTGTAATTAGTTAATTTTACATTTTGATTTAAATATTATGATGTATTTAGATCATAAGGTGTGTTTAGTTAATTTTAGGGTTCGTTTATTAGGCTAATATTTTCAGTTCCTATGACCCACCCAATTAATTGGAGAGTTCAATTCAAAATTAAAAAAGGATAACAAAATAGAACTGAAACCTTCTAAAAATAATAAAATATGGCAACAACGAAAAACAAAAACAAAAAAACAAACCGACTTTTTACCAAAAACAAATAAATCCAAACAATCAAGAAAAAATATGGCGAGTTAAACTTACCTAATTGTCTAAGGTTTATTAGTCCTACGCCAAAACTGATCCTCAATAAGTAATGAAATTGATTTCTTTTCCCAGAAAAAAGGAAACTAATCCTAGTCCTAGAAAGAGTGAGACATGCATGTGTTAGTAGTATGCCCTTAAAGTCAACTAAATATATTATAATTACTGTTAAGGACATCTTATGCAATAACTTATTAAGTTATCATAGGTAAGCCTAGTTGTTTTCAACCATGATATTTATTTGATATATTATCATAACAGCAAAACAACTATCCTAATCCTAAATATGTTCGTATGAGTATTAATTGGGTGTTGATATTTTGCTAAGACCTGTACACACAATATCTTCTTTACATGTAGAGAATGATGGTCTCAAGTCATTAAGTGTAATGAGTTCTAGAATGAAAGTCTTTACTCACAAGTAGGGGCGGTCCTACCCTAAAGGCAGTATCAACTCAACCTTCCATTTTTTGCCAAACCAAATATTACCAAATATTTAATACAATTATATCTCTTCTGCCTACTCAACCTTAACTCACTCAAATATTTCCCCTTAACAAAAACAATAGCCCAGCTCACTCAAACTTTCTCATTTAACAAAAACAATAAAAGCAATATCAACTCAAATGCTCCAGCCCAGCCAACATTCTCCACTCCAACCCTATGGGCCATGCCCACTTATATTATACTTCAAAAAAACAAAAGATACCTTCTCCTTCCTTGTCAACAAGTATTTCTCATTCTCTCCTATTTAATTATCTTCTCATTTTGGGGTTTTCCTAAAATACATGTATGCATCTTAATTTTAATTTTAATTTGAAATTGAGTATTCTAACGTTTAATTAGAAATGAATTATAATTTGAGATTTTGTTGAAATTAGGTCTTTGAAATTGAGTATTGTCTCCTCTTTGTTGAGATGTTTGATTTGATATTGGTATTATTGAGATGTTTGATTTGTTGTTGGTATGTTAATGTTTCATTAAAGGCATTGATGTTATTATGAGAATTTGTTTGATTTTTGGTTGTGATGTTTGATTAAATAGGTTATCTTTGATTATGTCGGATCACAATTGAAACCCTAAGAAAACAAAGAATTTGTTCTCTTTTTTTAAGAAAAAGAATAATGGGTCATCATCTAGTACAATGCTTTGTTAAGCTTTTATTTATGTATAGATATGCATATTTGAGGGTAAGGCTCATTACGACCCCTTTATTATGTGTATCTTTTTATTTTTATGAATAAAATTCACTCGTACCGTCGAGTTTTTAAGGTAAGTTTCGCCTACTTGGCTTTTGAATCCTAGATCCGCCACTGCTCACAAGTCAAATTAGAACTCATAAATTGCAATAGTGCAAACTAATCATTAGACCTGAGATATCATAGATGTCTTGTGGCTACATTGTTTGTCATTGAAGGCACCATACAGTTGCGTTATAAAAGACATGACCTAAAGGTGTTTATTAGGACTCTCAATAAAGTCATGAAGGCAATAAAAATAAGGATTCTCTACTCTCACTAAGGAGAGAGAATACTCCAATAATATAATTGATCAAATCTCTACGCAAAGAGTCATAAAGCCCTAGCAAAGAGGCATGAAGCCCCAAAAACGAGAGAAGAGAGACGGAGGGAGGGGTACCCCACAAAGAGGAGATGCGGCTGGATTTAGAGAGCCCAAGTTTTGCTAGGTCAAGGCACTAAGAGAGAGAGTACCCCTATAAAGTATATAGGTTGGAAAAGAAAAGCAATGTACTAAAACATAGACTATCTTACATGAAGGACCTCTTCCAAAATCGGTTCATACATGACTTGAGTAGCCCAAATTCCTTTCTCAATTGATAGTTGGATATTTTGATGATCCAAACCCTAATAAAGAACCCAATATTCCGAATGTCATACAAAACTTTTAGAGAACAAAGGTATAATTTATAAAACCAATTACAAGGATATGATTAGCCAAAGAGTCCGCAACCATGTTTTGTTTCAAAATATGTCTCGGTGACATTAACCTCTTGAATAAAATTTGAGAAATCTCCTTCAATGACTAGAGCAGAAAATCAGAAAGCTAATTAGCTGGAGTAAAGGACCTAGCGTGGTACATAGCTTCTTTAGCTGGAGTTTGCTTGCTTTTACTTAACACCTTTCATTGTGTGCATTGCTACAAGGCACAATTTGCATGATCTATTTTTAGATACCTTCCAAGTCTTGTTTTGCCAAATCATGCTTCCAGCAAACTCAAACCTCCAAAAATAGTAGTTTTTAATTCTCTTATGTTTCTCCTGGTTGTCAAAACCTAATTATAAATTCCCAATGTTATTTGGTCAATTATGGATTAAAATTAGAACATAATATTAATTAATATTATCCTCTTATATCAACAATAGTTATTAAAAAACATCAAACACTAAATTTTCCAATTTGGAACATACCGAGTTAACATAAAAATCCAAAGGACCAACACCGAGCGAGTCGGCTCAGTGAGTCACTCAACTCCACTCAGCCCCACACTCACCGTGACGGTGAAGAAACGGCGAGCCAACGTCCTATCTTACCGTTACTCTACCTGTTACTTCCTTCTTTCTTCTTACGCCACGTGTTACAATCAACCAAAACGCTACCGTTTTGGCAGGTGGCAGCGTCGTAAATTTAGTAATATATAATAATATATAGAGCATCTTTGTTGTGGAGGTATCTACTGGCTCTTCATTCTTAACAGGCTCTGAGAGTTTTTGGTTCTGTTGTTTGCGTGTGTTTGATTCCATTGATCGTCTCTGCGCATCTACCATGGCCACGCGGCTCTCTGATTGACCACCAAACCACTCACATTCGGCACACTATCTCTCCTAGGGCTCCAAATTCCCCAAATTTCTCACAGTTTCTAACCGAAAAGGGGGCCAATTGGGGTTTTGCGAGGCCAAATTTCTAGGGTTTTTCAATGACCTATGACGAAAGTGAGGATCGGGGAGAGTTGGTGCCGGAGCTGATTTTGAGAATTGGTGGTGAAGATGACAAAAGGGACTATGTGAAGTTGAGGGGTGATCATGGCGATTGCGGACCGGCGGAGGGGGTTGAGGGGCCGGTGGAGCCCTCTTCCCGAAAAAGTTAGCGTCTTTGTGGTATTGGGTTCGGTTGGTATTGTTGGTCATGTGCTTGGGTTTGTTGGCTGTGGTTTTTGTCAAATGGGTTGGACCTTTCTTCATGGATAAGGTAATTTGTGCTTTTTAATTTTTCTTCTTCTTTTCTGTTTTTTGGTTTTTGGGTTTTTGGGTTTCGTTCAATTCTTTCATAGGGCAATGTATTTAAAACTGTGGTTGATTGTTTTTTTATATTCTTGATTTCATATTGTCTAGTACATGTTTATAAAGGGCTGTGTAAGGTTTGTATTGGAATGCATGAATTTTTTTTCTATATACAATCAACCTACCTCTGGTGGTTCTGCTACTGGAATGGTTGTTGATTAATTGTTTGCATTCCTTTTATAAAATTTTACCTGGAACGCGTTTCCTTTTGGTGCGAATAGCTCTGTCTTGCATACAAGGCACGTCTAATTTGAGTTTTGATGAAATGGGTACCTGGTACTCATGTAGTACTTTTTGGATTATAATTTGGAGCTTGTGGTGAGCTTTGGAAATATTTATGGCAGCATTCATTTATGTATCATACAAATTAAGTTGAAGCCCACTTTATAACAAAGTTCTGCTTCCCCTAGTCTATTTTTGAAGGTTTAAGCTGAGTTTTAATTATTTACTCTAGATAGTAGATAATTTCGTATCCCTGTTAATTCATTGCATGGTGTCTGCCCAAAACAATTGTTGCGTTGATGAAGAAACATGGGATACTAAGAATGCAGTACTGCTATTAAGTCTTATCTTAAATGGTATTATAAATGATTGCTGGTTACTTTTCCTGTTCCAACTAGCATTGTTTCTAACCTTGAGAGATTGTGACATACTTCCTCATATATAAAGTCTTTTTCTAGCTAACTAATGATGAAGTCGTTTACAGGAGATTATTCCAATTATAACCTGGGAGACAAAGACATTCAGTACTCCAGTGCTTGCAGTTCTCGTCTTTGCTTCTGTTGCATTATTTCCCACCCTACTTTTACCATCGTCACCTTCTATGTGGGTGGCTGGTATGACTTTTGGTTATGGCTATGGATTTCTTCTAATCATGTCAGCAGCAGCTGTGGGTGTATCTCTTCCATTTTTCATTGGCTCTCTCTTCTATCGTAAAATTCAAGTGCGTAACCCCTGTATTAAACTTAGCTTCTTCCTTTTTTCGGTTTATTGCTCTCTCCCTCTCTTTGCGAAGGCACTTAATCTGATTTAACCTAACATATCTCCATTCTTATGCAGGGATGGTTAGAAAAATACCCAAAGAGAGCGTCCGTTCTAAGATCAGCTGGTGAAGGAAACTGGTTTCATCAGTTTCGAGCCGTAACATTAATCAGGATTTCTCCGTTCCCTTACATTATTTATAACTACTGTGCTGTGGCAACAAATGTAAAGTATGTTCCTTATCTCTTGGGGTCCTTGGCGGGAATGGTGCCAGAAACATTTGTTGCCATCTACACGTATGTAAAATCCATCGCCTTCTCTCTTACTTATAGATTCATATGTGTTTTCATGTCTCTATTGTTAGAATTCGGCCATTGTTTTAAGACCATCTTATGATATTATATATATACATTTATATTTATATATTTGCTTGAATTCTTAAATTGGTTACAAAACAAAATCATATGTGCATAGGAACATGAGTGGTATTTGTTTAATCTTGTTAATCTTATATTTTTTGTAAAATGAGAACTGGTATATTGGATTGTGCTTATTCTAACTTATTTAGTAGTGTTTGGAAAAATATGTATATTTTGCTCAAGTTCGTCTATTAAAGTTTATCTTGGAAATGTGTTGAATCTTTTTCCAGAACTCATTCACAATTGGTAATTTCTTTGTTTCAGAAGAATGTTAACTCTTTTCAATATGTTGCATTCATGAATCTCCATTTCTCGTGTTTCATGAAAATGTGGGGTTTCCAATGATTAAGCAATATAGGTGTCACATGGTTGGATGGTTGGAAGTCACAGCTATCCTGACCTTCTTTAGTGCTGCCCTGAGCTGGCTTTCATTTGGCACTGGCCCTGAATTGGTTTTCATTTGGCATGTCTTCACACCTTATCACTATATTGGTAATGGTTGCCAAGGGAATCACTATCAATTCCTGGTAATTGTAGCCATGATAAGTGCAGTGTGGCTGGCTTTGAGTACACCGCAGGCTTTTTGAACCACAAAGCTTATTTCTCTTGTCCCCCCGCTATCCTTAACTTGTAGCTCTTCTTCCATTTCATTCTTTCAATCTGGTTTGTGCATTGAGCTGGTTATGACTTGTTAGCAAAAGTTTGGACAGGAAAGGAGGGAACACTATAGGAAATGTTTTGTGGGCAATAAATTTGTGAAGTTCTCATTTTAAACTTTTTTCTTTTCTTGAGTGCAGAACAGAATACATCTGTTTCGTTCTTACCAATATTCCCATATTGTTCTCATGGACATTGCTCTCAGTTTAGATTTTCAAACAATCGAATGTGCCTTAACTTATCAGCTAAGTTTTTCTTTTGCTTTTGTTGCAGTGGGATCCTAATACGGACGTTGGCAGATGCTTCGCATGAGCACCATGGTCTTTCTGCCCCACAAATAATCTTCACTGTTGTTGGCTTCTCTTTGACTGTGGCCACCACAATTTTCTTCACGGTGTATTCTAAAAGGCAGCTCAAGGAATTACAAAAGGATGATGAACCACTATTGCAATAAGCTTTTGGTTCTTGTTTTTGTTGCAGGAAAACCAGCTGCAGCGCAATACAGGCCAAAGACACGGTTGCATGCGGATGAAGTTTCTTTTACCATATGACTTCATCTGTTATTGTTAATGTATTCAAAATTGATGCAATATGAACTCTGTGGAAGACGGAGGAGAAGAAGCCATGATATACGTTCAACATGCTTGACACTGTTATACCACCATTTGTTCCTTGAAACAAGCGTAAATTTATTTCCATTCTCTCCCTCTCTCTCAATTGTCTTTTGTATATGATTGAAATGATGCTTGAAGGATCTAAATGGACTCTTGCAAGATTCCTGACTGTATATAGAGAACCGCCCATTAGTATATTAATTGTAGATGTGTTTTGTCATGTAGATTCATGTAAGCTGTATTGCAATATTACTTTCCCTCTCTTTGTTCTTAATGAGTGATTCGTGATTCTCGCACATGAGTCAAATTGTTATTGGCAGGAAAGAAGAATGGTTCATTTCAATTAAGGAGCCATTTAGTTAACGAAGTTCGAATCCCCCTTCTCATAGAGTGGATGAATAGTGTAGACTATCATTTGTATTACATAAAAAAACAGAAAACGAAGCCAGTCTCGAAATTTACAACTTGCAAATTACAGTACATATGGCAGATGACCTTGAGTAATTGATGCTCTAATCAATGAACACCTCTATGGTTGTGCTGTTGACCTCACAAGATCTAAAGCTTCCTTGGTTTTCCACAATGTAGGACTTCAACGTTCTTTAACAGATAATTGCTAACTTTATTCTGGCAAGGTTTATCTTTGTGGCTAATCTTGCTTTGTTGACCAAAAATCGATAAATCATAACTTAATTTGTTACTATTAAAATAAACATTGAGCATAAACTTGTTAGAGATTCTGATTCTTGGTCCCAAAAGAAAAGTATGCTTTTCATTTAATTATTTTTCTCTACCAACAATCTATAAACCACTTTATATATTAATTGACGTACCAAGAGCATATGTGGGATTACCGAAATCTAAAATTTACCCAACCAAAAAAAAGGTAAGAGATTCTTGGTATTATATGAGTTGTGTGAATTGTTAATGATTGCAATGTACGATTTATTTAGTAATATTCTCGAGTCTGTCAAGCATTACTCGTCATTTTTCAGCACTTTCATCCTTTTTTACTTTATTATCACGGGATGCGCATCATCATGCACATTATTATTGTTTTGACACAATCTGATGAACACTCGAAATCCTTACAAAATTTATGAGACTCAACGCACCTGATAAATCATTGTTTTGACATTAAAATTGTCTTTTGTATAGGGTTTGAGTACTTTGCCTTTTTGGTTTGAGGAACTACCTGATTCTAGGAGGAAGGGGGAGAGTGCTCTAACGAAAACAAGGTTCCTTCGCATGTGTGCAGTTAAGAGGGTAGGCTACTTCGGTAGTATTAGGCTAGATCTGGTTGGCCTTATGATAATTAAAATAAATGAAGACTGATATATTAATTAAAAGTCTAACCGAGGAACATTTTATGCACTGGACTAGACTAGAAACAAAGTCCATGAGCCCAATAAACCCAAGGGGAAGGAACACTCGTAGGCTTTTTGATTCTCACACTCAGTTTCACAGCAAGGCAGGCATAGTGAAGGTGTTATGCTAAAGATATAAATATTTCCTGCAAATGGAAGAAGCCTCTTGTTTCATCAAATATTGTGTTTTGCTCAGAATAAAAAGAAGATTCGGATCCAATGCCACAACAAATGTATATGGGCAAACAATTTCTGCAGAGAGGTACAAGGTGAAGAATGAATTCCACATTTTACATCTACCAAACCATCCCGTGCAGTGCAGTGCTTGCCTGACCAACCAACCACCCCAATATTCAATCATTTGTGGTGCAACCATAATTCTTTTTTCTTTTTCTTTTTTTTTTATAAATATTTCTTTTCCCTTTGCCATGTTCTTCTTTGTGAAGTATCCTTTGACGTAGATAGAGGAGGAGGGAATTAAATTGGGGCAAAAAGAATAGATATTAAAAAAATTATAAAACTATGACAGGTCTTTTTCTGTGAATTTGGACCACCAATGAAATTGCCGACTGTTGCAGTTCGGCGTATTAAATACTTTTTCTTTTCTTCAATTTTCTTTTAAAAGCAAAATTTGGGTTGGGGTCTGCTAAGTTCACTGAGAAGATTCTTCATATCTTTGCTTAGTCAAATGCAAAAAGACAATATTTGATATGAAATTCAAATTGAGAAAAAAAATAAATAAAGAAAAGATAAAATGAAAGAGACCCAGTTGGCCACGTGGCATGGTCTAAGATGGCAAGCTGTGAACTTGACATCATAGTTAATGCAAGATGATTTGTCATTTCCAGCTGGAAAATATAGTATACAAATGCAACGTTAAAGACGACTTTTTCTTCTTCTTCTTCTTCTTCTTCTTCTTTTTGGTTTGTATTTTAATGATCTGATGTATTATTATAGACAGAACAATTACAATATGCTTAGATGATTAATTATTTAATGGTATTAGTTAATAAGGGAACAAATGTCTTCTCAAAGTCTTTCAATTGAAACGGTTCAATGCAAAAGCAGAGAAAGAGAGAGAGAGTTTGTTTGTTCGCTTGTCAGCAAATAGTGCAGACAAAAATTAGCAAGACCCTCTTCTTCTTCTTTCTTGTTCACTTTCTTTTTTTCTTCTTTTTCTTTAATTTTCTTGCATAGCAATTATGGTGGTGATGGGAAGTGGTGGCATGGTTGGTGGGGAAGAATGAATGCTGTGAAAGAGAGAGAGGCCCAACTTGGTTCCGAGAGAGAACAAATAAAGACGCATTGGTCTTTGTTTTTTTTGGGTCTGAACTCTCTCTCTCTCTCTCTCTCTCTTTGTTAATTCAACATTATCATTGTGTTTAGATACTACATAGAGCATACAGATTAGAGAGAGAGAGAGAGAGAGGGCATGCACGTGGTTCAGCTTCTGTTAAGTGGAGGCGAACTGCTGAATTTTCAGACTATTATAAGCAGTTACATTAATTTTGGCTCCCACTCTCTCACCGGCTTCCTTTCCAGCCAAGCGAAGGCAGAGGTCACTATTTTCCTCCATTTTTATTTTCCTTTTACAATTAAGCCCATAACTGCCTGCCATCCATTACTTCTCTGTTCTCTCTTCCTTCCCTTCAAGCCAAGCTCAAATTTTGATGCTTTGCTTCAACCCAGAAGACAAAACAGTTCATAAATCTTGGATCTTTTATTGTTCCTGAATTCTGAACCTTGACTGAGACAAACCCAGAAGTGAAAAACCAGCAGAGATTCTAAAACTAGTATTTTCTTTGTTTTTGTACAAATGTGGTCTAATTCTGAGAGATTTCTGCAATTCCAGTGAGACCCAGAAGGTGAAAAATGTTGCTATTTGGTCATGATCGTGATGGGGCATTTCTCATACTCATAAATAAGTGCAACACTCAAAGCGAAGTAGCAGCAGAACTCGGATCTTATCTCCATCAGATCCAATTACCATAATGCCAAACGGGTAGACCCCTTTTACCTCACATTAACTGTGTTTAGCATGAGAAAGCTTCATACTTTTCGTCTTTCTCATGCTCTTTTATGCTTTGTTCCTTTCTTTTTGGCAATCATTGTGGTTTCCTCAGTAACTGAGAAAGAGATTCTGCTTCAATTTAAAGGAAACGTAACAAATGATCCGCTCAATAGTTTAGCTTCATGGGTTCTTAGTAGGAATCCTTGTGAAGATTATCTTGGTGTGTTCTGTAACTCTGCTGGGTTTGTAGATAAGATAGTTCTGTGGAACACTAGCTTAGGTGGAGTATTATCTCCGGCTTTGTCCGGGTTGAAATATCTGAGGGTTTTGACATTGTTTGGGAACAGATTTATGGGAAATATACCAAATGAGTATGCTGATATTCAAACATTGTGGAAGATCAATTTTAGCTCAAATGCGCTATCTGGCTCGATTCCAGAGTTTATAGGTGACTTGCCCAGCATTAGGCTTCTGGATTTGTCAAGGAACGGTTTTACCGGGGAGATTCCATCAGCTCTGTTTAAGCACTGTTACAAAACCAAGTTTGTTTCTTTGTCTCATAACATTCTTTTGGGTTCAATTCCGGAGTCATTGGCTAATTGCCTTAATCTTGAAGGGTTTGATTTCTCCTTCAACAATCTCAGTGGTGGCATTCCTTTGCGAATTTGCGATATTCCTAGGTTAGATTATTTGTCACTGAGAAACAATGCCTTATCCGGTGATGTTGTGCAGCAGCTTTCAACATGCCAGAGCTTGAAACTATTGGATCTTGGTAGCAATTTGTTTAAAGGTTCAGCACCATTTGGGGTTCTTGGATCAAGCAATCTTACTTATTTCAATGTTTCACATAATGTATTCAATGGGAAGATTCCTGAGATTGCAACTTGTAGTGAGAGAATGGAGTATTTTGATGCTTCATGGAATGAGTTAGAGGGAGAGCTTCCTCTGAGCATTACAAATTGCAGAAGTCTCAAGGTTCTGGAGTTGGGGTACAATAGGCTGAGTGGGAGCATACCAGAGGTTCTTGGGAATCTGGATAGGCTTTTGGTGATTCAATTGTGCAATAATTCAATAAGTGGAACGATTCCAAAGAATCTTGCAAGCATTCAGCTACTTCAGGTCTTGGATTTGCACAATCTCAGCCTTGTTGGTGACATACCCGATGATATAAGCAATTGCATGTTTCTTCGTGAGCTGTGAGTCCAAATACTATAACGACATTTGTTTAAATTTACATCAAGACTGCTTTCAATCTAACTTAGAAATATTTTATGTTATTGTTGCTGCAGGGATGTTTCTGGTAATGCTTTGGAGGGAGAAATACCTCAAAATCTTTACAACATGACTTACCTTGAAATCCTTGACCTACATAAAAACCAGCTCAACGGAAGCATCCCACCAGACCTAGGAAACCTGTCCAAATTACAATATCTGGATCTGTCACAAAATTCACTCTCTGGGCTAATTCCTTCTTCCCTTGGAAACCTAACAAAGTTGACCTATTTTAATCTCTCCTCCAATAAACTCTCAGGCACCATTCCTACAGCTATTCAAGGTTATGGCTCTTATGCATTTATTGACAACCCCTTCCTCTGTGGTGCCCCTTTGGATAAGCCTTGCTCAGCAAATGGCAATGGTACTCTAACTCCCACTTCAAAAAAACCCAAGGCTCTTCGTGTGCCTGCCATAATCGCAATTGTTGCTGCTGCAGTGATTCTTAGTGGAGTATGTCTGGTATCAATTATGAACATCAGAGCCCGCAGAAAGAAGAAAGCTGAGGTGACAATGGTCGTTGAGAGCACGCCACCTGGTTCAACTGATTCAAATGTTATAATCGGGAAGCTGGTTCTCTTCAGCAAAAGTTTGCCCTCAAGGTATGAAGACTGGGAGTCTGGCACAAGAGCTTTGCTTGGCAAAGAATGTATTATAGGTGTTGGATCAATTGGTGTAGTGTACAAAACTACTTTTGAAGGTGGCATCTCAATTGCAGTTAAGAAGCTTGAAACTCTAGGAAGGATCAGAAACCAAGATGAATTCGAGCAAGAAATTGGACGACTGGGCAACATTCAGCATCCCAATTTAGTAGCATTTCAAGGTTACTATTGGTCCTCAACAATGAAGTTGATGCTATCCGAATTTGTCCCAAATGGGAATTTGTATGACAACCTACACGGTCGACATTATCCAGGCCCAAGCACTAGCAGAGGCAATAGTGAACTGTATTGGTCTAGGAGATTTAAGATTGCTGTGGGAACGGCGAAAGCTCTTGCCTACCTTCACCATGACTGTAGACCTCCTATTCTCCATCTCAACATTAAATCCACTAACATACTCTTGGATGAGAAATATGAGGCAAAGTTGTCTGATTATGGGTTGAATAAACTGCTTCCCATTTTGGATAATCATGGTTTAACCAAATTCCACACTGCTGTAGGGTATGTTGCACCAGAGTTGGCTCAAAGTCTGAGACTAAGTGAGAAATGCGATGTGTATAGCTTTGGAGTAATTCTTTTGGAACTGGTCACAGGGAGGAAACCAGTAGAGAGACCAACCGCAAACGAGGTGGTGGTTTTGTGTGAATATGTTAGGGAGTTACTGGAGAGTGGCTTTGCTTCAGATTGCTTGGACAGAAGCTTAAGAGATTTGGTAGAGAATGAACTGATTCAGGTTATGAAATTGGGGTTGATTTGTACATCTGAGCTCCCTTCAAAAAGACCAAGCATGGCTGAGGTTATTCAGGTTCTTGAATCCATCAGAAATGGATTGGAGTCATAGTTATCAAAATGAAATTCATGAATTATGTGTTTACCTCAGCATCAGATCAATGATGCATCTTCACCAGAGCAGAGGTCACAAGATAGTAGTTTACCTGAGATGAAACTTGGATTAGGTGGGGAGACTAGAAGGTTTTACATATAGGAAAAAAAGATAAAATTCATTGTATTCATTTGGGGTTTTACCAAAATCAATTGTTTTTTGCATTTTTCAATCTTGCAAATAAAAAACATTCATTTACTGTATGTCATCAATAAGACAATTGCTTATGAGAAGTGTAGTTATACTTTGTTCTCGCTTCATTTGCAAACATGGGGAAGACCTATTCTGTTTTTTGTTTCTTCAAAGATAGACCCAGTCTTCAGGACCCCCTTAATAATGAGAATTAACAACAGGAAACAATAACCAAATGTCTTCTTTTTGGTTTGATTGCTTTTATCGCCACCCCTCATCTCATCCCCTTTAAATAAATGTTTTAATTACAAATTTATCCCTATATGCAGCCATGAGCTATGGGCAAATGTACAGGGAAAAATTGTGTAGGAAGCATGAGTTGTCTTAAACTGCAAGATCCAAAATCAAATGACTTCCAGATCTTGTCACGTGAACCTGGCACAAGTAGCTTCAGAATTTTAAGATATATTATATTGGACTGGGTCAATTGGAAATTTGATTGCACTTTTAGTTCCTGGATTCAGGGGGAAGTTCTGCTTTGACCAGATACAAAAGTGGCTTTGATGCTACAGCAAGAGCTATTCCTTTAAAAATTTATATGCAACCTGAACCTGGAGAAGGAATGAACAATATTTCAACTTTGTAATTTACAGGTTTCGGAAATTTTCCGAATTCGATCCATGACAACAGGAATATCTTTTTCAGTCAATGTCGAAAGACAAAACCGGAACCATCCGGGTTCAATACAATGACATGAAGATCCGGGAGTTACATTTACCTTAGCTACATTCAACAACCTATCCCAGAGCTCAAGCTCCCCTTTCTCATTGTAAGAGCGGATTAACCCACTTATGTCAGCCCAACAGTTGAAACCCCCATTGCTCTTTGTGCACTCAATGCCCAGTTGCTTCAACCCTGTCAGAAATTTAAGGTGCATTCCTCGAAGTCTCTCTCTATTGGCATCAATAAACTTTTGGACAAATTTGGTGTCTGAAAGCATAGAGATGAGCAACTGTTGGGATGGAGCGGAAATGGACGAGAACCTTGTTAACCTTTTAGCAGCAGCCAGCACATTCTTGTTAAAGGAGTAGATAACACCCGCCCTAAAACCTGGAAGAGAGAGATCTTTAGATAGACCATATACTATATGTACTCTGTTCTGGTCGAGATCCTCCAATTCAATGATTTCTGCCATGCTTACAAACTCTTCACTTCCATGTGTGGATCCAGCAAACAGCTCATTCGAGATTATATGTATGTTCTTCTCTCGGGCAAAGTCTAGGAGGTTGTAAAGTGATTCACGACTAAACAAAGTGCCAACAGGATTTGAAGGATTTGAAATTATAATCCCTCGAACTTTTAAACCGCGTTTCTTTGCCTGGTGGAATGCACGGTCAAGAGCAGTTACACTCAAATTGAATTTGTCAGCACTACGGCATGGAACAGGTATTATTTCGACTCCAGTTCGCCACTTTACATCTTTGTCCAAACTGCAAGTCATATTCAGAAAGTCAGAAAATATTTAGCTTACCTACAGAAACTCTTCAGAAATGTTGAGATTAGATAATAGTTATTACCCAGGGTAATATGGTGCAGGAACAAGAAATGCATTTCCACTGTCTGCTAGGCAGAAGCTTAGTATCTCAATGGCAGCGGTCGCACCAGCTGTCAACACTATTTGTGAGGGGTTGAAGGAAACTGAATTTTTCATGACCTGAGACATGAATCCTGCCACAGCCTGTAGGACTAGAAATATTAGAGAGGGCATAAAATCTCAATGCAATACAAAGAGATGATCTTCAACAAAGAAGAAATCAGAAACACTGTTCATGGGAATAAATTCTATATTGGATCTCAATTGCAAAATCTTTTAAGTATAAAAGTAAATGCATATACATCACAAAAACAAACCTGCACATCACATAACAGATTAATGTCTGACCGGTGACCTACAATTCCTCCAGAGAGGTAATAAAAAGAAAAAATACCAGTCCAAATTGATCTAGTTAAAGGTGCAAATAATCAACCATCAAGTTATAAATCATTCAGAGAAACATTGAACCACTCCAAAAAGCCCCTTAACAGCAGTTGTGCCAAGAGACTTTGCCACATTGATACAGCCAAAAATTGAATACCATCTAAAGTTGAACATAAATTTTAAAAGTCAGGTACATATTCCACCAACATCTCAACCATTGCCAGTCACCCAAAAATCAAGTGTTATTCAGTCAAGAGACTTCCCCATTTCGATAAACCACAAAATTTGTGAATTGCAACTTGTGCCGGACGTAAATTTTGTTAAGTTAGATGCATATTCCACCACCTCAACCATTTTCAGTCATCAAATCAAGAGTTATTCAAACAGAAATCCAAAGACCAAAGTCGATTTCTTTTTAAGCACTCAGCAATATGCAAACTACAGAATATGCTCCAAAAGTACAAAGTTATGTAAAATTCAATTAAAACATTTGCACGAAAATACATAACTTTCTATATGGATTCGCATTTGTATTCTTCTACACACACAAACATATAATGATGTCAGAGAAAATATGAAATATACCACTTTCAACTCCATCAAGCCATCAAAAGGCTGGTAACAAGCAATCCCACTTATGCCCAGCTCCCCGCCACCCAAAATTGCGTCCCCTGCATTCTCCACAAGCCAATCTCGAACCAAGTCCAACGATAGCTACACACACCAAAATTCAACAAAACCCATTACACCAATATTCGTTTTTTTATTTTCAAATTTAAATTTTGAAAAGATGAAAAAAGCTAAAGCAAAAGACTTGAAGCAACACAAGCCAAAGCAACCTCCAGTCTGGACCCACCTTATTTTCATCCAAACCCAGCTGAATGACCCCATCCGGATTGCCCAACTCGTCATACGGATCCTCCGATACCTTCATCAACCCAACCTCGTACGGCGACTGGCCACCTTTCAAAACCGAATTGGCCCGACCCGAAACGTAAACGGGTCCTCCGGGACATCTGGGGGAGAGGAGGGTCCGAGACAGGGACCGTGGCAGAACGGGTAGTTCCACCAACTTCCCAGCCGGCTCGGACTCGGAGTCGGGCGAAGGCGGAGGCGTGGGCGGGTTCGGGTTCGAGCGGTGTCGTTTCAAGTAGAGCTGGAGGAAATAGAAGAGAGCGCATGGGATGACGGAGCCCAAAACGAGGCCTCCTCTGCCTTGAACCACGCCCTGTAGAGGGACAATAACTCTCATGGCGGTGGTAACTCCCCCGCCGCCGGTGGGTTTGGAGCGGTTGGTGTCTGGGTCGGGTTCGGAGGAGAGGAGCCGGGTTCGGGTCATTCTAGAGACATGTGGGCGGGGTTAGAATTGTGGGTTTTCGGGTCGTCGGAGAGTACAAAGCTTGAAGAACACGAAGAAGGAGAAGAAGAAATGGAGGAAAACAGCAAAGAGGGCAGTAAAGGCCGAAAAGAGCGTGTGTGTGTGTGGGTGACAGTGTGGGCGTTGAGTGACGAAATATTTGGGGTTTGGGAGATTTTAGAAAATTCATTTTGTTTGTTATGTTATATGCGCCGTTCCTTTGTTTGAGGCGAAGATTGGATCTTTAGTCGTTGGGATTTTGCCAATGGAGTTTACTCATATAGCCTTTCAAAACTAGTTCCTTACTCTTTTATTTTTCTTCTTTTTCTCGATTTATTTTCTTCATTTTATTTTTTGAATGAAAAAAGAAAACCATGTTTGATGATCAGATATACTATATGTAATCACTCGCAAACTACGTATATTGAGTGATTTTAATATTATATGTATCACATGTATTCGAGTATTTTTGTACTTGTGTGAGAATTTAAGAATTCGAATTATGACGTTTATTGTTCAACAACACTCACCATTTTAGTATTGTGTAAGTTATACTTACTTCGCTTGCTTCTTGAAATGTAACTAAATCCTTATTCTTGTTTAAGCCATATTTGGATACGTTGAACGAAATTATTTGAGTATGGGATCAAATCGGACAACATTAAATCACTTAATTACTATCGTAATTATTTTATTTTATCAGATGAAATGTATTTGTTCGATGATCAAATAATTTGTAGGAATGACCATAGATAAAGTATCTAAACGACAAATAATTTCGATAATTAAACTACATTATTATTATTGTAGAGTGATTAGAAAGAAAGAGAATATATACACATCTTTATAACAATAATGCTACATTATTGTCTTTTTAACAAGTGAATGTGCATTCTAGATCCTACTTGGAAATTTGAGCATTATCAAATCCGATTGTAAAACCTCAAGTCTCAGATTACCAAAAAGGAACACCTCAAGTTTCAGGTGACAACTGAGGTCTAAAACCAAGTGATATTAGCATAGCAAAGAAAGAATATATCTGAATCTTAGATACTCTGGTCACGGACTGATTGCCCATCTAGGCATCTCCTCACATGGAGTTAATTCTTTTTCAAACAAGTGGTGATATGGACACGTACACCAATTAGGTTAAAAGTTGCATTCTCCATTTCTTTCTTTGTGCGGACCAATTCGGTCAAATGGACACACACACACACCAATTAGGTCATCCCTACCTAATATTATAATTGTCAATTTACCATACCATTGATTTCAAAATACAGAATTAACTTTGGGTTTTGTAGTAATTTCAGCCACACTAATTTAAAAATATATTCAAATATTATACAATATAAATTAGGAGACAACAAAACATAGTTTATATCTGACTCACTTGTACGGTTCTCCCATGATTTGAAATCCCAAGGGGGGAAGGAATCTGCATACAAGCAAAGGGTTGGAATCTATAGACTAAATAATTGGTATATGCTACCAAAGTCCTTCCCTTCGTTGGCACTAGAAACAAGCTTTCGATTTTGTCCCTTGCCATGGCCACCACAAACCACAAGTTAAGCAACCAAAATTGAAGTCTCCCAAGCCACCTATTATCTCCACAAAATGAAAATGAACCTCTCCTTGTTTCCTATTCTCCTAGTACGTTTACATGCATGGCTACAAATCTCCTCTTATCCATGAATTGTCATTATTTCAAGCTTTTAGTGATCTTGTTGTTATTCTCTTGCGAGCTTTTGGTTAGCCAATCGGTCAAAACAGTGTATTGGATCTACACCTGAGTTTAAATCTTCCTTCTTATGATCGAGAGTAATTTATATATACTTTCTTTAAAATGAAAAAGAGAAGAAAAAAGAGGAACATATATTTAATTATATGAGCATCAAGCTTTGAGTGTAAAACTGGGAGTTTGGAGACAACGCAGGCAAGTATTGCAAGCAACCCAATTTGGTTGAACTACTAGATAGATGGTTATCTGCACAAGGTTGATTACATTATTCCCGGGTATTATTTATTTGGGAGAGCACGCAAGAGCTTTCAGATAAATGAGTTAATGCTCATCCTTTTGGTTTCGGTTGCCCAAAAAAATTGCTTTTGAATGTGACTTATGGTTCGTGATCCAAAACTTCGTTGCATTTTTAAACTAAATGACAGATTTTCATGAAAGGAACTTTTAGGCTCAAATATATGGTATATATATATATATGGTATAGTATCAATAAAAGTCCATTTATATTCCTCACTAACCATACAAATTTACCGTTATGTAAATATGTAAAATTGCTAAAAAATACGTGTCAAATCTTGAAGATTTATTTAATTTTCAATTAACAAATGAGAAGAAAATCTTGACTAATGAATGCATAATTGGTATAGAATGGCCAGCAAAGTCCATACCCTTTTTGGTGATTGACGTGGATGTTTGAGGCTTAGGTGCAAAACCTAGTTGGTCACTTACGAATCTTCTAACAAAAAAACAAAGGCACATCTTGTTGTAGGGCTCAAGTGTGATTGGAGACTGATGGTAGTAAATTGGCCTGCTGGGTTTGGCTTTTGTTCAAAATAAGTCTAGCCATAATCTCTCAAATAGCTGTCGGCTTTGTATTGGCTTCAAGTATTATGAATTCATGAGAAAACGTGTCCTGCATTTATCAATATTTTGATTTTTACAATTTAGGTTTGGGTGCCACCAGAAAATGAAATGCATATATTGTCATAGACCGAAAGTTCTATTGTCTCTAATTTAAACTTGAAAGTTGTAACACATAAATCAGATTAAGATGAAGTAATGGGATATAGACATGATCTCATTTATGGAATATTTGGCCCACTTCAAGATATCATTTTATAATTAATTATTGATATATACATTCATTACGGTCATAAATTGTTATAGATAAAGTGCGGCAAGGCGGCACTAGCGGTGGCTCTGAAATTTTAGGGGTCATATGCCAAAACAAGGGATAGAGCCTCCTAAAATAAAGTTTTCAATGAAAAGTTATAAGAAAAAAATCAAATTATATAATCAAAATCTTGTCATCATTAAATTACTAATTATTATTGACCAAAAAAATAAAACAATAACACACAAAAAACCAATATTTATATTATAGATATTTATAAAAATACCCAATCCTAGACATGTATTTATAAAAATACTCAAACACTATTTAAACATAGAAACATACCCAAAATCAACCCCACAATCAACAATTGTATATTTTTTTGGTATGTTTATAAATGGGTTTTAAGTGTGTGTAATGATGAGTTTTTGGTATGTTTATAAA
Organism: Prunus fruticosa; assembly: GCA_018703695.1. Taxonomy (NCBI): domain Eukaryota; kingdom Viridiplantae; phylum Streptophyta; class Magnoliopsida; order Rosales; family Rosaceae; genus Prunus; species Prunus fruticosa. The sequence continues at coordinate 19,453,680 of CM031921.1, forward strand.
ATGTTTTGGGTGTTGGGTATTTTTATAATTTCAGCCTCCATTTTAAATATTTTTATAAAACTCCCTGTATATTATCCTACTAATATAGGAAATCCAAAGCAATCAGGATATATTATTATAGCAATATATAAATAACATTTAATATGCGCTCCTTAAATGCCAACTTTCCTTATTTTGTATTGAAAAAAATAAAAAATAAATATTATTTCTATTAAATTAATACAATTAATGTTACTTGTAGGAATCCGTTTAAAGTGGGCCCCACAAGTAAAAAAAGAAAAAAAAGCAGACTCTTCATCTGATGCTGCTGATGCCTAGTTTTTCTTTTCTTTTCTTTCTAATTACTGTTTTTCAATTGTCAACACATGTATTAGGCGTACTGTTTCATATATATGAGAACAAGTGATCAAATGGTGATTCTTGTTTCTTGTATCATAGGTTAGGAGATAAGTATATAATCTTCTGTAGTTCCATTGGTCTTATGACTTCATGAGATTCTGTTTGTCACATGTAGACTTCATTGTGGTTCTTGTTCCACTAATAAATTGTTTGCTTGATGCAGTTGCGATTCTGGGAGCACTATTTTAATGAGGGGAGAAAAATAAAGAAAGCTGCCAAATGCCCCCACCATTATTACATCAAGGTAGTAGAAGTATTAGGGTAAGCTAAATAGTCTCTCATAGGGTTTTTGATTGGTTAGCTAAGAAAGATGTGCCATCATGGAATGAACGTTATAATTGCAGGATATGGAGTACATAGACTTTAGAGCTATTTGGAGATGGTAAGTTTGGGATGATGTGAGATGGTTGCGGCGAAGGATAAAGGAGGGTGACCTTCAGAAAGAAGCCGGGCGCAGTTGCATTGAAGTTGTAGAGCAAGTTTATAGCTAAAAACCCAAAATTAATTGTGTTATCAAACCGCCACAGCACCACCATATTCCCACGGCCTACTGTATTCCAAGTTTCCTAGTCGGTGTCAGAGCTCCTACCTATTCTATTCCAAGTTCCCAGTCTTTGAAGGAAAAAGACGATCATATCCTATTTCTAATCGGAAAAGGAAAAAAAAAGGTTAAAAACCTTACAAGTGCAACAACGAACGGACAAACCTAGGGCTAGGAGCATTGGATATCTTAGAGCATCTCCCTTGGAGATGTCAAATACCAAACATCAAATTTAAATTTGATGGCAGATGTGGCAATTTGACATCTTACACAGCTTTACACTCCACCCGATATGTCAAATTAACATCTTATAAGTGTTAACGCAGGCGTCAATTAGATTTAGACCTCCTTTAGATTTGTATTAACAACAGTAAAAACTTACTGCCATATTTGATGGACCGCATCAGTGAGTTGCCACATGAAATTCTTGGTAGTATATTGTCTCTCTTGCCGCTAAAGGGAGCAGTGGCTACTAGTGTTCTCTCAAGGCACTGGCGGTATGCGTGGGCATCGTCTACTTCGACACTTGATTTTGATCCCGAGGAAACTTTGATCGGCTTCAAATACCACAGTCGAACATTGCAAAACAAGAAAAGCCATAGCTATGTCAATTGGGTCAATAGTGTAGTGGAACAACATTCTGGCCCTAACATCAAACTATTTAGGGCTTGCTTCGATCTAGATCATCGCTTTACAAGTTCCATCGATAAATGGATTGAATTTGCATTGAAAAAAAGAGTTCAAGTGTTGGTCTTGGATTTTGTTAAGGCTTATGGAGTCAACAAAGATTCGTATATGTTTCCCCGCAAACTGTTAGGTCTCGAAGAAGGGTTTGCTTCAAGGCACTGTGTTGGACTTAAATCCCTCAAAGTTCTTTCTTTTAACTTTGTTGATGTGACTGGAGAAATTCTAGAGCACTTCTTGTCAGTCTGCCCATTTCTTGAGCGATTATCAGTGTCTTTTGCCGAAAAGTTGGTTGACTTAAGAGTTGTCGGTTCATCAATTGTTTTGAAATACTTAGAACTAAACGACTGTTATTACCTCAAAAGAGTTGAAATTTCTGACACAAACCTTGTTTCGTTTATTCACACCGGGATTGTAATAGACTTGCGTCTCAGTAATGTACCCTCTGTGGTTGAGGTAGCCATTACTACTCGTTTTTGTGCCTCCACTGGTTTCATGAGACTTGCCTTTACCCAACTTGCATGTTGTCTTTATCAGCTAGAGACTCTCATGATCAATGCTCAAGATTCGGTTGATATTTATACTTAGCATTTATGCTTTATTTTCTTATGATGATATGTTGTTTTTCTTTTCTTTTTGTCTTTATCAGCTAGTTACTGACTCTCTTTTTTGGCTCTCAGGAGTACAATAAGGATTACACCTTTCCTATTTTACCAAATCTCAAGCATTTGGAGTTAACGGTCGAGGGAGATTACAACTTGAGTCTTAGCCAATTATCGTCTTTTATGAAGGCATATCCTTACTTGCAGAGACTTGCATTGAAGGTATATTTTTTGCATAATATTAATTCGTTGAGTAGGCAGTAAAACATGATAGAATAGAAATAGTAGGTTAAATTAGTAAACCGACTTGTATTTACTATATAACCGACATATTATTCATTATACATTAGTAATATATCATGAAGTTTCTAACATATGGGTTGAGCAGTTTGGACTTGCGACTTTGGTTAGTTGTTGAACTTCGTTGAGTATGATCTAGATGCTTCTTGATTTATCTAGGCACAAATGTGCATAAATTTCATCAAGAAAAGACGTGGAAACCTTATATTGGAGAAAATATATTTTGAATTTAATGGTGATTCTTGTTACTTGTATCATAAGTATATAATCTTTTGTAGTTCCATTGGTCTTATGACTTCATGAGGTTAATGGTGATTCTATTTGTCACATGTAGACTTAATTGTGGTTCTTGTTCCACTAATAAATTGTTTGTTCGATGCAGATGCGATTCTGGGAGGACCATTTTAATGAGGGGAGAAAAATAAAGAAAGCTGCCAAATGCCCCCACCATTACATCAAGGTAGTAGAAGTATTAGGGTATTGTGATCGTAGAAATGCTGTCGAACATGTCATGTTCTTGATGGAGAATGTTGTTGCTCTCGAAAAACTTGTTATTGTTCCTAATTCGTCGTGGTATCGGCATCATAGCAGATCAGAATTGGGAAAGAGAGAAAGGAAGAAGGAAGCAAAGGCAAGACGTCATGCTAATACGCACCTTAAAAATAGGGTTCCTTCAGCAGTAGAATTTGTATGCTTGTAATAAGTGGGGAAATTCTTCACTCATATTCTTTGCATTTGATTTCATGTGCAGGTTACGAAACTTCATAGTATGAAACTTTTTATCTAATTTGATTTCGTGTGAATTGGTCTATTATTTTGTTAGAATGGACAGGGCATGGTGCGGGTTTCACTCACCGGTTGTGTATTTTTTTAATTTTTTAAGTCCAACACTAAATTTCTAATCCTATAATTAATATTTTCTCAAGCCCAACTTCATATCATCTCTCTTTTCTAGGCTCAAAATGTAAGAAATTGGGTCATTTATGAATTTTTAAGCCCAAAAATAGAATTTTAGTTGAAATTTATAAATAAAAAATTTTGAAAAATATATTAAAAAACATCCGGTCCAAAAAAACCAAACCGAACGACATCGGTTGAATAACAACAATTTCAGTTTCAGTGTGAGGTGGAAATCAGATCGAACCGGACCGCGTACACTTCTATCTGAGGGATTGAGAAATGATTCTTAACTCATTAATGATGACCAAACAGGACAATTGGCAAATGAGGATATTGCCCTTAATTCAGATACTTTTAATTTATGCCAATAATTGAACAAATTGCTGAAAAGGGAAAGGATGAGGACGACGATGCAGGGGGTATGGCTATGGGGAACTGCAAGCACAAGGGATCATCTTTCGTTTTAGTATGCTGCATCATTTTCAAGATGAGGACTCTAAATTTCCCCATCGACTTGACTCAATAATAAAAATAAATTTATTTTTTATTTAATATTAAAGACGAGTTCGTTGAAACTAATTGATTAAGTTTATAATGTGTTTTATAATCTTCTAAATCATTATTTTTCTAAATTATTATCACTATTACAAACTCTTTGTCATAATGACTAATTCAACGTAGCTCAGCGTCCTTCCTCTTATGTCCTTTTGGGCCTTGTTACAGAGCTGTCCGTGCAATAATTTCCAATCAAGGAAAGGTAGTATCTGGATCAGATGATCAATCTGTTGTAGTCTGGGATAAGCAAACTAAGCTTCTAGAAGAGTTGAAAGACCATGATGCACCAGTGAGCTTAGTCACTTTGCTTATTATATTGACTAGTTACCGGACCGGAACATGACAAATCAAGCACTTAGTTATATTATAATGCGATAATAGTCACCACTCCTTCAAGTTAGTGTTGTCGCTTAAAAGTTTCAGAGTGGTTTCTCCTGATTATTTGGTTTAAACAAAGCTTTAGATAGAGCTATGTGTTTTCTGTTTAACATTAATAAGTTTCTGCTGCTCATGTCTTCAACACTCAAGCATTCTTGACGGTGCGGTCTCGGTCGATTGGCCAACCACCAGAACCCATGGTATTTATGTTCATTGCACCCATCTTTATCTTCGAGATATCAACTCACATTTAGTAATTATTGGTAGATATAATTCCTAGTCATAATTATAGTAATCGGTATGACTAATGTAGTTATGATCGTGATTGTAATTGTTGAGACTCTACACATGGCAGAGTTTCTAGCAAACCAGTCAAACATGTGTGTTTTTGTGTTGTTGTTGTTGATTTATTTCAGCAACGTTTTTTCTTTAGTATCATTTTAGTCTTCATTTCATGAAATATCTTGTCAGAGGTTCTTCGTGTTAAGACTTATTTATTTGTTGGTATTCACAGTTAACACACTTCCTGGATTCCCATGGTTCCATGGATTAATCTGGAAAGAGGATTAGGTTCTGACGAAAACACTAATAACCTACTGGACAAGTTACAAGATGCAATTAGAAGAGGCCACAATCCTATTTCAATTCTTACCTCAAATATTGGCAGTCCTTTCAATGATTCTCTTAAGGTTCTTGAGGCTGATATTCAGCATGCCAATAATGTGTGAGTGTAACCCCCTTCCTATTTTTTCCCTTTCTAATCAGCTTTTTTCTGTTTATATTGTGTTTTGAAACTGGGTTTGAGAAAACGTGAAATAAAGTTATAGGCTTCTAACTTTATACTCTGATATTCAGCATGCCATATTCTACATTTACTATTTTAAGGCTGAATCCTATTCTGCAATATCCAGAAGGGTCAAAATAATGCATGGGTTTCTATTTCTTTATTAATTTTTGTTTTGGTTTTGATGGATTGTATCTGCAATAGAATGTAGTTGTTTTGCATTTCAGTATTTTTTTGGTTCTGAAACTAATATCTATTTGCGTATGGACATAATCTGCATACAACGCCTTTTGTTCTTGCTGTCATTGTTATGCTAAATGAATTCCAAAATTTGTTGTCATGTTGACCCCAATTCACAAGCTTTGATCTTTATGTGGATAATGAGCATGCTAGGAAGTTTGCAAGTCTTCTGTACATAATCTTGGATATATACTACTGGATTCCCCCTGTTATTTTATCGTTACATTCTCTGCTGTTATTTTATCATTACATTCTGCTTGCCGGTTCATTTGTTTCTAGAGCAAATTAGTAGTTTAATGTTTGTCCCCTCGTAAGAATGAAATCCAAGTTCTTGAATGTTTCTGCGTTTGCTTTCATATTTCTTCCCAACCTAAAACTGCAGATGTTATATTACCATCCCCTCAGCGTCTCCATGGTGATTCGTTGGAGATGAGGAAGCTCTAGAGATGGCTGTTAGGAAGAGATACGAGGATAAGATAAAGCTTTCAGATGTAGAATTGGAAAGAGAAAATGAGTGTGGCATCTGCTTGGAGCCTCGTACCAAAATGGTTTTGCCAAACTGTTGCCATGCCATGTGCATTATTTGCTACCGCGATTGGTATGAATAACCTAGTTCTTCCTTAATCTGTGGTTCTTCCATTTTCTGCTTTAGTCTCATCCAGTATCACCGGGGAAGTATTTGCATCTTTATGTGTTATAGGAACACAAGATTGGAATATTGCCCGTTCTGCCGAGGAATGTAAGGATTGTAATTGTTGCTTTGTTTGGCTCTTCTCTTTTTTGGAACAAAACCATTGTAATCTCCTTAGATATTTGAGATAGTCTCTAGGTTAGATTAAAGTGGTTGCTGGTTTCCAAAAGATCTCTTTAGTGAAGAACAGGTAAGAACATTATGCATACACTCACATGGATTGATACAACTTTAAAATTGTTTATGTTTTCATTATGTATCAATCCTCTCCTGTCTGTTTTAATCCATCCGTTACTTTGCATACATTTGCAGAGTTTGATATACATGGATTGATACACTTTAAAATACGTTTTATATTTCATTCTGTATCAATCCATCATATATCTGTTTTAATCCATCCATTGTAGAAATCAATTATAGTTTATTAGAAATATCTTACTGCACTTGATTTCTGAAAAGATAAAATAGACTTATCCTCTGCATCTTACATTCTCTTATCAAACAAACTTTCTCAAAACTATTGTTCTTCATGGAATCAATAGTTTCATATTAGTTGCACTTGGTTGAAACTATTATTTTTCTTAAAAGTGAAAATATATTCTTCTTGAAACTAAGTCCATGTCTGAAGTTGTTTTTTATATTGAACTCCTCTTTATTTGAAACTTGCTGTTCAGTTCTCTATAAAGACTGAACTTAGTTTTAATGAAGAGGCAAACATATTAAGCATTTGGCATCACGTTTTAAATCTCAGCTTTTACTATGCTTCCATGTTCATGTTTTTGAAAGATCATCATATCAGTTTTTAAACATTCAAAAACTTACTTCAGTCATCTTGAATTCTTGAGAGTTATGAGTATGATTGCATACACATAAAACTTACTCCAAGTTTATTCTCACTTTGATTAAATGACTGCTTTGGTTTCATTATTGTATTTCTGATTAAAACCTTATTTCAAAGTTCAAACATCTTTTGGTTTTAATTCATAACTGTACACAGTTTCTTTTATCTAGTTTAAACATTTGTATGATTGAGATAGATGAATTTTATGAAACCACAACTCACTTCATAACATCATATCGGGAGCAACTTATGCTTGGTGCTGTTGCAAGGTCGAGAAAAGAATCCGTTGCTGTGAAGTAAAGAAATGGTGCTTTGCTAGAAGGTTAGATAGTTAGCTGCCTATTGTGTGTAGTTGAGCTAATATCCCTATATTTCTTATACTTTACAATTGAGTGGATTGAATCTTTTCCTGGCTTGGTCCCCTAGTTTTTCCCTTATGGGTTTCCTGGGTTAACAAATACTGTGTCATTTACATTATTGCATTTACCTTGGTTACTTGATCACCATAAGCAGTATTTGTATTTAATGTCATTTGTCACTAAGTAATAATTTTAAATTGGTGAGTTTTTATCACAAGCAACATAGCAAAGTACTAAAACATTAAGCTGATCCAAAGGCAAGCAGTTCATCCGCGACGCAATTTCATGTCCAACAAGTAACTGAAGCTAGGGTGAGTGGCTTTGCCATTGAGGAACATAACAGTAAGCACCTTGTACATGGCTTCAGTGAGATGAACTCCATCCCAGTTTAAGTATTGGGAAGGCCTTGGACAGGCACTAGCAGACGGCGTGCCACACACGACAAACACCTCAAAGTTGTAAGGGTCACCTGTCCCACAGTAGGCCTTGAACCTCTCCTTGAAACCATACTGGTTTGGATTCTTCATGACTGTGAAATAGGCATTCCAGTAATCAGCATAGGTGATGACAGCATGTGGAAACTGTGTCCTAGGCATTCCAGTAATCAGCATAGGTGATGACAGCATGTGGAAACTGTGTCCTGAGTTGTTGCAACTTGGCTTGGAGGACAAGGTTATAGCCATAGGTTTGGTTGTTTGTGCTCTTCACACATCCTATTCGGTCTCGGTCGTCTTCGGGAGCTAAGTTCATGGCCAATGACAAGCACCCTGACATTGGTAGACCTTGGACAATAACATACTTTGCACCCTTCTTTAACAATGCCCTCAAATTTGGTAGAGCCTGAGATTATAACAATTGCAGATACTGATGCGGGAGCATCTAAGTGAATTTGATTTGCTGTTTATTTAAGATTGAGAATTATGTCCAGAGAAGAAGATGTTACAGACATTAAGCTTCATATGGTGTTAATTTTTTCCTCATTTTCTATGGATTTTAGGATCAGGTGCCAAATACACATATGATAGGTTTCCCTCCCTCAAAAATTAGCCAGAAGAAAAGAGAGGACAGATCCTTGCTATAGCAAGTGAATTATCCTCTAGGTATATGTAATGTACATGGCAATTTGTTGCATATGAAAATGAAATCTTGTTCATGTTCGTAATGTTCAGTCAGTCAGTCCTGAAAACTATTGGAGACAAATTCAACTTGCATTGATTGACACTAAAATATATATTTTCGTCCAATTAGTGAGTTGGTTATACAATAAAGTCAATCAGATTTTGTTATGCCTGTACTAAACTCTCATGTATGATAAAAGATTAGATTGAGTTGAAGGGGATATGCATATGATGACATTACCTTGTTCAGTAAAATTGAACTATCACATTGCTATGTTTCTCTACTACTCTTTCAAATTTTAACTCAGGCAATTTTCAGTAGCGGGTCTAAGCAAAGTATGGTAATAAAGAAAATCGGAATTTTTTGTCAGTGCAAAAATAGATAGGAATGGTTAGAGGAAGCAACGGACTTCTATTGAGTTACTCCCTGAATGGGGGGGGCCACATCAACCTTCAGGTGATGATCTTTAGCCTTGGCAACCAATACCGCATTCTTCCTGGTAGCTATATTCACGGCTCCTGCAATTTGTCATTCCCAGTTTGTTCCACGAACCAGCTCCGCCACGAAAAGCAATTCCTCGTCCTGCTCCACAAATATGCTGTCCAGTTCTAGCAGGGTCTTCTGCGCAAGGCGATCTTCTGCCACCTTCTCACTGGCTTTTCCCTTCATTTTTGGAGCAATACGAGGAATTGCTTTTCGTGGCGGAGCTTGGTTCGTGGAACAAATTGAGAATGACAAATTGCAGGAGCCGCGAATATAGCTACCAGGCAAGAAGGCGGCATTGGTTGCCAAAGCTAAAGATCATCACCTGAAGACTGATGTGGCCCCTCCCTATTACAAGGAGTAACTCAATAGAAGTCCGTTGCTTCCTCTAACCATTCCTATCTATTTTTGCAGTGATCAAAATTCCGAAAAAATTCCGGTTCATTCCTATCAACAATGTCAGCCATGGAAACATACCTGCAACAAGAGAGAAAGATAGTTGTATTATAAATATAAAAAATATCGAAACAAATTTGGAACCAATGAATAAATATCATAAGTATACATCAAGTGAGTTTGATAAGACACATTTGGTACCATTAACATGGAAATCAAAACAAACCCAATAAACCAACATGCCAATCCTAAAATCCAATACCTTCCCAACATCATTTTACAAACCGAACAATGAGTCAAGCAAAAACAAGTTGGGGCCATTAACATGAAAACTAAAACAAACCAATCAAACCCACATTCCAATTCCACCAAAATTCAACACCTTTACGCCAAATAGACCAACAAAATGAGAAACGGAGGAAACCGATATACCTCCCACTCCGAATGAGCTCAACGATATGATCCCAGGTCTAAATTTTCGGATCTCATTGGCACTCAAAACCCGAAACTTGGGGCAACTACCGAGAGCAACAGCATGGTGATCGAGAACCGGAGGGCCAACCAAGGTCCGGTTCAAAATGACGGCCATCAAACGGCGTTCTTGAACTCGGAAAGCTAGTTGCTGAAGCCATTGTGGGGAGCGTACTAGAGGAACTTTCCTCCTTCAAGGGAGGGGCATTTTGGGGAATCAGAAATTGAGGTCTTGTTAGAGAGGAGAGAATTGGGCGTGAGAGAGAAGTAGGAGAAGAAGAAGAGGAGGGAAAAGAGGAGAGTGAGGTAAATGAGTGGGGACCTGTATAGAGAGAGGAAAGCCAAAAATACCAGAAAATCACAAGACTCTGGGATTTACCTCAGACTCTCATGATAGATACACTAAGGGCCTGTTTGGAATCCTATCCAAGTAGGGAACTCAAAATTTGTTATTTTTCTTAAAAACAAGGAGTTCTCAAATCCATTTTTTAAGATTCAAAAAGTTGTTTGGTATGCAACTTGAAAACTGTTTTTGAATCTTTAAAATTTGAAAACTTGTTTGGTTGAATTCTTGAAAACAAACTTTTTTCTTCATTTTTTATAATTAAGATATTTTGATAAACATTATCAAAATTATATTAAACATACTATTTTAACATCCATATTTTAATACAATACATGTACGAGCAACAAACATGGTAAACGAAGATAAATATCATTCAACAGACCAACAAGAACAAAATTTAACTAGGATCCCAAACACAATAAATCCTCAACAGAACAAGTTTTACCAACACAAACTAATACAGAAATCTCAACAATCCAAAACAAATTCTTATCGTCGGACGAGTAGTGAAACAATCAAATGAGTAACAAAGCAACTGCATAACAAGAATAGCCAAAAGATGTGTAGACAGTTACAGTTATGTAATCATATATCCCCAAATTAATGTCGAATGTCAGTGAGGGTGTGACTGTGTTCAGGCAGTGACTTCAAATTCTTGCATCTACAATCTACTGACCGTGAACTCATTCAAGTTGGAACCGAAAAACAGAGATAAAACACCGTAACATTGCATGAGAGAAATCTGAAATGCAGCAGCACTCCAATGATAACATAAATGAAATATGAAAACAGTGTGTATGAAGACTGACTTGAGACATTAACGTATAAAAAGATTCATTTTTTGTCCTGCTACAAAACATTTGTTATTTGTTTTGGGATATCTAATAACAATTATTCAAAAAGCACTTGGTAAACAAATTCTCAGTTGCCACGGAACCTAAAAATGGTGTGCATTTGATGATGCCTGTATGCATGAATGTGTCAACTGCAATCAAGTTGCCAAAAGATGCTTGCTTTCTAGTTTCTACCCAAAAATAGCTACCAAAGCTGCTTCTTTTCCTCACTCTTTAGTCTTAGAGAGAGAGAAGGGAACAATAACAAGCAGATGATTGGTTTTGACTGTTAAAAGAAAGTTACAATGCCTCTTTTACTGAAACAAACATCAAGTTACCAAAGCTGCTGTTTTTCTTCACTCTGGGAAAGACAGAGAGAAAGAGAGAGAGAGAGAGATCTGGGCAGAGAGCTATCAAGGTAAGTTGCCAACAGCTGCTTTGTACCCAAAAAAGTTACCAAAGATGTTGTCTTTCAGATTCAGCACTGAGAGAGAGAGAGAGAGCAATAAATAAACAGTAAACAATTAGTTTTGACTGTAACAGGAAAGTTACTATGCAGAAACCAACATCAAATGCTCAGATCCAAGTCCAAACGTACGAAATCAACACAAATCTCACACATAACTAAAAGAAATTAATTTACATCACTGCAACAGTAAAAGAAATTAATTTACGTAAATTAATTTACATCAACAGACTTATAAGAGAGGCTTGCGAAAAAAAAACCAACAGCAGCAGCAGGTCCATATAAACAACTATAAATTGTCTTCAAACCAACTATAAATTAATCACAAATTCACAACAATAATGCCAGCCATAAAATTTGAGTTTATGCCAGCCAAATTATCAATCTCAATCAAACAATTCTGAAACAAGATATACCACAAAGGATCCTTATTGCATAAATAAAATATGACAACAACAGAAATCAGCTGTAATTTTGGCTTTCTTTTTCTTTGAAAAAAAAAAAAAAAAACCGGTACAAAACAAAAGGAGAAAAAAGTTAACGATAATGTCCTAGTCTAGTTTGAAAACAAATAAGCTCTTGTACAAACCGCTAGTTCCTTTAACGATAATGTCCTAGTCTAGTTTGAAAACAAAGGTGGTTCTATCTAACAGACAAAAGAAACCCATTATCAAATTTAAACAGAAACTCACATTACCAACAAACAAAACCCAGCTATCCAAAAGAATTCGAGAAACCAAAAGACAAAAGGAATAGAAAAATCAAACTAACCTTGGATTTGGAAATCCCCAATTGCTAGGGTTTGAACTGATGAGAGAGAGGAGGAGAGAGGTAGAGAGAGAGGGACGAAGAGAGAGATGGAGAGATAGGGAGCAAGCGAGATTCAAGCATCTCCCATGGAAGCTTGAAAATTGAAGCTTGAGCGAGAACCAGCAGTGCAGAGCGAACGAACGACGCCAGACAAAAATTCAAGAAAAACGCATTTGTTTTGGGATTGGGTTTTTAAAAATGGGCCCCTACCAAACGTGTTTTTGGGCCTTTGGATTTAAAATCTGTTTTTGAGTTTATAAATTGGACTCAAATCAAATACCAAATAAGCCCTAATATAGCGTTATGGTTTTCTGATATTTTGTTCCTACAAGAAAATCACAAAGATATGAAAGAACACGAGTGCTCAATTTCTGAAAAGGTTCTCCCCCTCTCCTCCCCTCCCCCCGCCCCCTAACTCTTGATTATAGATAGCCATGCGAATTTACCTCAGACTCTCATGATATATACACTAATATAGCATTACGATTTTCTGGTTTTTTGTTCCTACCAGAAATTCAGAAAATCACAAAGATATGAAAGAACACAAGTGCTCAATAACTGAAAAACCAAAGATTTGGGACCAAAAGCGATTAGCGGTGCCCAGTTCAATTTCTGAATAGTAGTCGCATCAAAAAGAAAAAGTAACTAAAAGATAAACTGTGGGTTTGACAACTACACACCTCAACCCCAGCAAACTCTCAAGGCCATTTGCGATCAGGTAAATGAAAGACTTTCTCTAAAGCAATTTATCACCCCTTCCACCATCAGATCCGTTCATCCCCCTGCCCAGGCTTCATGGGCAGCCCCTTCTGAGCCTTGTGTCAAAATAAATGTTGATGCTGCTTGGCGGAAAAGTACTTGTCGTGCGGGGGCTGGCATAATTATCCGTAATTTCGAAGGGAGATTTCTTGGGGCCAAAGCTGTGGGTTTTCAAGCAGAGAATGCTCTGGTGGCTGAGGCAACTGCGTTATGGGAGGGCTGTAAGTTTGCTAAGGAGCGGGGTCACAACATGGTTTGCTTTGAGTCGGATCTCTCTGGTGCTTATCAATTGTGTTCGTGGCTCTTGTGGTCTAGGGAGCTGGACTCTGTTCCCAATTCTTACACTTATACGTGATGAGCAACGGTGTTTTGAAGAGTGCAGGTGGAATTGGATCACCAGGAATTGTAACCAAGCGGCGGATCACCTTGCATCGCTGGCACTATCAGGAGGAGGAGTACGGAAGTTTGGGTTGAACGGCCCCCCACCTCTCTTGTGCACATCCTTTGCAAAGATGGACTCCCTTGTCCTCACCATGCTTAATTTGGCGTTGACTGGTCTTGAATTGTTTTTCACATCCTTTTGGTTGGATTGTCTCTTCTGGCGCTTTATTCTTGATCAGCCTAATTGTAGTGTTTGTTTGTTTAGAAATTTAGTTATATACCCATTCTTAACACTAGTATTATAAATAAACCCTACATCATTTAAAACTCATAAACACACCCAAAAAACACCCAAAAATTGACAGCTGTCCTATTAACTTATATTGTATTCTGATTTTACCCTTTTAGCATAAAGTATAGAGGAAAACCCATGATCGCCAGCTCACCTTCTTTGAGAAACGTTGAATCCATAAAAGCATGCGAAAAATAAAACAAAAAACAACCTGGAAGCCATAAAAGTTGGTATCCTGAGAATACCAATTGCTACTTTTTCTCAAATCTCAACCCAACTAGCTGATTTAAAAATTATTCTTTTTTATCATTTATTTAATAACAATTACTTTGTGGATTGAAGAGGAATGAGAAGAAGAAGAAGAACATCGACCATGACGATGCGCGAGCTCATGACTGGTGGAGTAGCTTGTGCGGTTCCAAGCTCATCTTCTTCCGCCAATCCTTTCGGTGCTCTAGCCAACGCTCTTATCGGCTCTTCTTCCAAGACGTAGGTTTGTCGTCTTCCTCTTCGCTCATTTCACTTTCAATTTCTCTTATCCATTTAGAATTTTCAATCCTCAATTTCATCACTAGTGGCCTCAACGACGTCATTTTCTCATGTTTTCGTTCGATTCACGAGCAGGAAAGGTTGAAGGTTGTCTTACCTTCAAACCCTCATCTCTCCTCTGTTCTCTCCCTTCTTCCCTCTCTTTGCCTTCAAAGTAAACCAAACAGTCTAGAGCCATGGACCAACACAAGACCGACAACAATCTCCGTTACGTCGATGGCCTCACACATGTTCTCGCCGCCGATGCCTCCATTTCCTTTCCAGGTTTGTTCCATCCGTTTCAATTCGTTATTATCCTTTTGATTTTTGCTTAATTTACTTGAATTTTGACTCAATTTCAGTTTCTTCGTTGAATTTGGTGCTAATTTCCATTTTTTTCGATATGAACATAGCTAATGGTTAAGCTCGCGGATTTGAGGTGTCAATTGCCGGACGAAGGCTTTCAGAACGCCAACGCCGGTGGTGATTGCGAGAAGAACGAAGATAAAGACGATTTCTCTTTCACCTGCACCAATCCCGACAGATCGCCAATTTCCACCGACGATATATTCCAAAATGGCCAGATCCGTCCAGTGTTCCCGATTTGCAACCAGGATCTCCTATTTGCCAATGCCAACTACAATGATACTTCCAGATCCAGGAGGGCTGCCGCTTCGTCTTCCTCTATGCGGTCGCCATTGAAGAAGCTCTTCTTTGAAAAGCTGGATACGCCGACCTCGGCAACGTCGTTTTACAACTCAGGAGGTGAACTCGAGTCCTGATCCATGAGATCAACCAGCTTCTGAGTTTGATCATCAACACCTATTACAGCAACAAGGAGATCTTTCTCAGTGAGCTCATGAGTAACACATCTAATGTACGTATTTTCACAGTTTATTCTTATGATGATTTCTCATTTCAGTATTTTTCTAGTGTTTATTGTATGAATCGTTGTGTTTTCTGTTTGTGTTTGGCTTATGAACGTTTTAAATTCAACGACTTAGTTTGTATGGTGATTTCATGGTGATCTCAGAGTGTTATTACCCTATATTGAAACTTTATCACTTGGTAAAGTTTCAGGATAGGGTAATAACACTGCTTGTTTGCTATGAAATCTTATTTCTAATGCATGTTTACCTTTGTAAAGTTCCAGCATAGGGTACTAACACTGCTTGTTTGCTATGAAATCCTATTTCTAATGCATGTCTACCACTATAAAGTTCCAGTATAAGGTATTAACACTGCTTGTTTGCTATGAAATCCTAGTTCTAAAGCATGTCTACCACTTGTAAAGTTCCAGGTATAGGGTATTAACACTGCTTGTTTGCTATGAAATCCTATTTCTAATGCATGTCTACCACTGTAAAGTTCCAGGTATAGGGTATTAACACTGCTTGTTTGCTATGAAATCCTATTTCTAATGCACGTCTACCACTGTGAAAGTTCTAGTATATGGTAATAACACTGCTTGTTTGCTATGAAATCCTATTTATAATGCATGTCTACCACTATTAAGTTCCAGTCTATGGTAATAACACTGCTTGTTTGCTATGAAATCCTATTTCTAATGCACGTCTACCACTGTAAAGTTCCAGGTATAGGGTAATAACACTGCTTGTTTGTTATGAAATCCTATTTCTAATGCACGTCTACTAGTGTTATTACCACATACTGGAACTATACAGTGGTAGACATGCATTACAAATATGATTTTAGAGGAAACAAGCAGTATTAATACCCTATACCTGGAACTTTACAGTGGTAGACATTCTTCAGAAATAGGATTTCAGAGGAAACAATCATGTTAATACCCTGTATTGGAACTTTACAGTCATTAATCAGAAATTTCAGTGAACTAGCGACTAAAATAATGATAGTAAGCAGTTCAGTGCAATAATGAAATCCAATATAGTTTCAAGATTTTGTCTTTGATTCGAATCTAAAATGCTGTTATTACCATAGAATGGAACTTTATATAAATTTATCAACATTACAGTAAGTTCGGTGTTGAATGTCTTACCTTTGATGCGTTTTCGTGTTGAAATCGTTCTCTAAAGTTTTCTCTTGGTTTTGAAAGCGAAGGTCACTGTGTCGTATTTGTTCTTGGTGCTTGGTGGTGGTTATGGAGTTTCTGTCTGATTGAAGATGAGGACGCTTTGATGAAGGTGAACGAAGTGACGTTTTGCAGAGAAGTTAATAAAAGCACGTGCTGGAGGTTGAGTTACTGTTTTTTTTTGGACAAAAGTTACGATTTTCTAGAGGTTAAAATGTTTGGGCTTGTTTATAAATTTGGGCTGGGTAGATTTTGGGTGTTTTTTGAGTTTTTTTTTCTGTTGGGCTTATCAGTGGCAGCCTTGTAATATATAGGAACTTCAACACTAATTTGTTATTTAATAAATGGGTTTTGGGTGTGTTTATAAAGTGTTTTCCATATGAGGTTTTTTTATAATTTCAGCACCCATTTTGGGTATATTAGTGAAGCTCCCTTGTTTTTTTGGCTTTCCTTGCGTTGTCTGTTTCGTTGCATGGACATGCTTGTTCTCCTCTGTTTGGGCATGGGCCTCTTGTTTTAGGGGATTCCTGTGCTTTTTTTTTTTTATGAAAAGGGGGGCAAAGCCCAACAAACAAGAAGCCTAAGCAGGGACAGACTAGCCGAGATCTAGTCACCCTTGAGGCATCATCAGCTAATAAAGAGCTCACCCAAACAGGAGGAGTCTCGAAGGCATAAAATCCCAGGTCCACATTGTAGCTCCAAGAGGCAAGACAATCAGCCACACAATTATTTTCTCTATAAATATGTTGCACCACACAATTATCAATATTCTTCAAGAGATCCCAGCAACCAGGAAGCAACCCAGGGGGGGTGGCACTCAGCCAAACTAGTCATATGAATAAGTTGTGTGGCAATGGCAGAGTCCATTTCCACGACAAGGTGAGAGCAACCCTTAGCCACAGTAGTCTTGAGCCCAAAAAATAACCCTCAAAGTTCAGCTTCCAAGATATTACCTTTACCTAAGTTCACAGGTAAATCCACCACACCAACCTCCCTCAGGATTTCTAATTACACCTCCAACACCAGTCAAGCCAGAAGCAGTATTTCTAGTACCATCCACGTTCAGTTTAAGGTACCCAATCTCAGGGGGTTCCCAAGCAAGCATTACTTGGATTTTTTGGACTTTTTGCTTTGGAACATTTGATTGGATCCAATCCTTAGTCGCTGCTAGGATAATTGTCATAAAGGGAAAAGGCAGGTCAGCATCATCCTTGAAGATATGTTGGTTTCTCCACTTCCAAATGTACCAGCAAGTAAAGATAAACACTAAGTTCCAAGGGATACGCTCATGCCATTTAATTTTAGAGCTGATGTTACTTAAGAGCCAGGGTTGAAGGTCAGCAAGGAAGAACTGGGGATTCTGCAAGGGAGATAACATAGAGTTCCAAACCTCACTACCTTTCGTACAGTCCCTGAAAATATGAAGGGCATTTTCAACAGGCCACCCACAAGACTTGCAAGAAGCGTCAGGAGTTAAATGCCTCCTCGCTCTTTGGTCATTGGATAGGACCTTCCCTTGGAAAACTAACCAGAGGAAAATCTGCAATTTAGGGGGGATCTTCAGCTTCCATAGAACTTTCCAGAAAGGGTTGATCCAATCCTCACCTAGAAAGAGAAGTTGATAAGCAGACTTAACAGTAAAAATACCATTGGCAGATGGAGCCCAAATATGAGCATCAGATAAACTACTATCAAAACCAACAAGCACATTAATAATCAACTGGACCAACTCCTCATTTAGAACACTTCTGAGTTGCTCAATATCCCACCATCCATGCTTGGAAAAAGTGGAGACAGTACAATTTATGTCATCGATGTTGATAGGATTAGTCTGCTGCCATAGAGGCTCATTGGTACACCAAGAGTCCAACCAGAATCTCACACTATTGCCATTACCAATTCTCCACCTTAAGCCCTTTCTCAGCAGCTCTAGACCCATGTATAACACCTCTCCAAGTTGAAGAACAATTCTGCCACACAATCGAGGAGATATCCATAATTGAGTGACCTTTCAGATATTTTTCCTTAAAAATCTTCACCCATAGGCCTTGGTCATTGGAGTGAAGTCTCCACTCAATCTTGGCTAATAGCGGTTGGTTCATATTGGCAGGACTCTTAAACCCCAACCCCCCTTTACTCTTAGGCTTGCAAGCAAGATTCCACTGGCAAAGATGAACCTTTTGTTTTTTCTCACTGCCCCCCCAAAAGAAATTCATATTAGCTTTGTCAAGGTCCTCACAAATACTGACAGGGCAGCTTTACAGTTTGCATGGCATAGTTAGGGATTGCAGAGGTTACCTGCTTGCACCAGAGTAGCACGGCCCGCATAAGAAAGAAATTTACTTTTCCATGAGGCCAATCTTTTGTGCACTTTATCCACCAGACTGATGTAGGTAGACTTATTAGCTCTAGTATGGAGGATAGGCATACCAAGGTACTTCCCCAAGTTATCAGTGAGGGGGGAGCCACATATAAGACTGATCTTTCTGGCCAGCTCCTTACAGATATTAAGAGAGCAGGAGACAGCAGATTTGTCATAATTGGCAGCCTGCCCAGAAGCCTGACAAAACCAATCTAAACAGTTTTTCATAATGCGAGCTTGGGAAACACCGGCTTCCGCAAATAAGATTAGATCGTCTGCAAAGAAAAGATGAGAAAAAGATGGGCCAGATTGAGAACTTTTAACAGGTTTCCAGCCTTTTCTTTTGACAGCATCAAAGATAATATGAGAGAGCTTTTCAATGCATAAGACAAAAATATAAGGAGAGAGAGGGTCTCCTTGTCTTATACCATTACTAGGAGTAAAGGCATCAGTCAGCTCGCCATTAACACACACCTGGTACTTCACAAAGGAGATGCAAGCCATGATGAAATTTGTAAGTCTAGCAGGAAACCCAACTTCCAGGAGCACACCCTGAATAAAACCCCAATTCAGCCTGTCATAAGCCTTAGATAAATCGATTTTCCAAGCTATAAAACCTTTCTTGCCTTTAGACATCTTATATTTATGCATAAGCTCATGCGCAATAAGGATGTTGTCAGTTATTTGTCTCCCAGGGACAAAACTAACTTGGTTAGGGCTTATCACCTTTGTCATGATAGGCCTTAGCCTTGCAACGATGATTTTTGAGATAATCTTGTACAAAGTGCAGCACAAGCTAATAGGTCTAAATTGGGTCAAAGAATGAGGTTGCTCAACTTTGGGGATTAAAGTTATCAAGGTAGCGTTGAGGTTCACAGGTAAAATACAATCATGGAAAGCCTTGCAAACCATGTCAAAGATATCCTTCGCACACACATCCCACCGTTGTTGAAAAAACCCAGCTGGGAAGCCATCCACACCAGGGGCCTTAAGACTCCCAATATTAAAAAGATTATCCTTAACTTCAGCAATATTAATAGGATTCACCAACTCACGCAAAGTCACGGCATCCAGCCTGAGGGAAGAGGTTAGGCAACACAATCCCACTGTGGGGCACATGGGGTTGGTTAAAGAGAGTGGAGAAATACTTAACCGCAAGCGATTTGATGGCATCAACATCTTCAATCCAGACACCATCCTCATTCTTGAGGCGCTCAATTTTATTTCTTCTCCTTCTGATAATGGTGGCCATATGGAAGAAATTAGTATTTCGATCCCCATCTTGTAACCATTGAACCCTGGATTTTTGTTGCTAGAAAATGGCCTCTTGATCAAGTAAGGCATTAAACTCCTCAGTTAAAGAAACATCCAGCTCGCTAAGAAACAGATTAGGCCCATGACATAACATTTTTTGGATCCCAGCAATGCGAGCAAGTAACCGAGCCTTCCTTTGCTTTAAATGCCCAAAGATAGTAATATTCCATTGCTTAAGAGGATTCACAAGGGATAAGGATTTAACAAGGGTAGAATCAGCACATTGGCCCCAATTTTTACAAATGAAGTTATTGAAATCCTCATGCTTCATCCACATAGCTTCAAAGCGGAAAGGCCTATGTGTAGGAGAAGGATGAAAGCAAGACTGCATGCAAATTTTAATTGGGGAATGATCAGATTTTGTTCTTGGCAGGTGCTTCACATTGGCCTCAGCAAACTTAGCTCTCCAAGATAAGTTACAGACGGCTCTGTCAATTCTCTCAAAAATCCTTTTGTTAGTCCAAGTGTACTTAGGTCCGGAGAAACCCAAGTCAACCATAGCATGGTCATCAACCCACTTTTTAAAGCCATTAAGCCTACAAGGATTCCCTCCAATTTTATCATCAAAGTGCAACATTTCATTAAAATCCCCAGCGAGCAGCCAAGGAAGATTGTGACAGTCAGCCACAAAGCTCAAGTACTCCCATAACTTCTCCCTTTTGATCCCACAAGGTTTAGCATAGACGCGGAAAACAACCACGGGACCATACCAGGCCAAGTCACACAGGGCAGTAATAACTTGATCATGGGTACCAATAATATCCACATGCACTTTAAGATCATTCCACAGAAGCCATAAACCTCCAGAGAATCCCACAGGATCAACAACCTCAAAACAAGAGAAACCCAAAGATTTAATCATAGATAAGGCCTTCACACCACCAATCCGAGGCTCACAGACAAAGACAATATCCAAATGATGGGTATGGATTAAATCCAGCATAGTAGTTCTGAACTTGGTGCATGCAGCACCTCTAGCATTCCAACATAAAATATTCATTAAAACCACCAAGCAAAGAGCACGTTACCTCAGGGCTAACCCTTAACAATCAACAATCATGCCTCTAGCAGGATTAGAGGTATTACTGTCTATATTCCTGTTAGGGTCACTTGTTTGACCTTCAACAATGTCCATCTTTTCATTAGAGGCTTCTCCAAGAGTAGAAGCAACACCTAAAGCATTAGAGTTAAGCTCAGTGCCAGATTCCTCTCCAGGCTGCAAATCCGTATCAATTATGTTGGGTGGCTGGTGCCCAAAAATATATGTCCCTGTCTCATTGTACAATTTCTGACCACATACCCAATTAGATAATTGTTCATTTACAGAGACTTTTTTAGCCGTTCTTTTACCGCCGATACAGTTTTATTCCTCGTAGCCAAAGCCACATAATTAGTCTTGAGAGGGATAGCCTCCTTTTGAGTCACAGCATTCCTATTAGCAATCACATGGTTGCTATTATTAGAGATGTCATTCAGGGCCTGTCTATGCCCATTGGCATTAGCCTTAGATTTAGTCCACACTTTCTTACCAACACCAGCATTAAAGCCTGAAGAACCAGCTGAAACAAGATGGTTCTTACCTGTCAGAACACCCTCGGTGTCCTCGGCATTGTCCACCAAGTCATCCAGATTTTTGAGAGCATCAAACCGTGAGCCATGAGTTTGAGGACTGCCACTTTTTCCCCCTAGATCTTTCCCAGCAAATTTAGTCTTTCTCCTGGTTGGTACATTCATCCATGGACCTCTCACATTCTCCTAGAACCGTCAATGATTTCTTTTTTCTGGAGCTGTGTCAGTGCCCATTGGCTCTACAGGACTTGTGCTCTGCGCCACTCCAGTCTAATCGGCAACTATAGTTTTCAAAGGGCAATTTTCCCTTTTGTGGCCATACCTCCCACAGAGGTAACAAATGTCAGGGAGCCCTTCATATTCTATGTTATACCACACCTGATTAATCTTCACAAAAGCATCCAAAGGCTGTGTTAAATCAAGTTCAACACAGATGCGGGCAAATTTACCTCGATTTTGAGATGTGGTCAGGGTATCAATCTTCAATAATTTGCCTAAGAGGTTTCCAATTCGCTTTAGGGCCCATATGTCAAAACACTCCAATTGCATAGCAGATACTCGAATCCATGCTGCCATACGAGTAATTTGTGCAGTGGTAGGGCAAAAACCAGACCTCCATTTTTGCATCACCAGATATTGCCAGCAATGATCCATGGGCCACAAGTCAAAACAAAATTGAGGTCATCTTCCAGGTCAAATTTCACCACAAAATAGTCATTCACTAAATCAATTAATTTACATCCCCCTTTCAGACTCCATTTTTGTTGCAAGTCGAGCTTGGAGATAATTATAGGTATGCGACCGGCCCAAAAGTTTTATGATTAGCGCGTTTTGCCAAGGCTTGCATAACCGGGACATGGCTCGGTTAGAGAACTGGATGCACGGTCCACGTTCTTCTCTCGCTATTGTCACGTCTTCCTCATCATTAAGATCTTCATGCTTATCCTCCAGACCCGTCACATCAATACCCACATTCCTTACCAGGTTGATTTTGCTCATCAACGTATCACGAAAGCTCGTAGGTTCATGATTCAAGGCTGGGTTCATGTCAGTGTTGATTGTTGAGCTCAAAATTGGTTCTGTCACTTTCTCACTCTCGTCGTCTCGACCATCGAAGTTCGGCTGCGTTTGGAGAATCTGAAACTCTTACAGAAGATTCCTGTGCTTTTGAATACAAGATATTTTCTAACAAAAAAAAAAAAACTAAAAGATAAACTGTGTCTCGGTCTTGAAATTGAAAGAGAAATTGCCATGATCTACAGATCCATACCTCAAATGTGCTTCGGTATTGAAAGCAGTGCTGTTGGTGTGGCTTAAGATTGTTTATATATATGTATTGAAAGTTAATTAGATAAATAAGTAGTATAGCTTAAGATTTGTATAATAAATTATATAAGTATATAATACAAAAATATAAAAACATAAAACTTAGTCAGTACAATCACTTTAATAGCGTATTTATATAAAGTGATTGTCCTGAACTAATAGGCCTACGAGCCCATGGGCAGACCTACCTGGCCCATTGAGAAAAGCCCGGCCTGACTTGTTATGGGTCATGAGCCGGCCTGATCCGTTGTTGAGTGAATCGAACTTGGGCTTAGGTGTCTAAAGTCTGGCCCAGCTTATAGGCCTGGCCCGTTTGAGCCCAAGAGAGCTTGGCCCAACCCGCCAATAAAAGCCTAGCCCACAGGCTCACATACATATAAATAAATATATAATAAAACCCAAGTTAAATGAAAGATGGAGAAAATCATTATCGATTATCATTGTAAGAACTTAAAAAAAAAAATTGAAGTATGGGATAAAATATGAGTTTATTAATATGGCGATTGTATAACTATATCTTTATATTTATGGAAAAAAAACAAAAAAGAGAACTATGAGTTATGAACAAATAAAAAAAATGAAAACATAGAAACACACCAAAACATAGAAAAAATAAATAAAGAATTGACCAAAAAAATCCATATGAAAAAAAACACAAAATAAAGTAGGGCCATTTAGGCCCGGTCCAATGGGCTTTTTCAAGTCCGCCTCATGGGATGAGCTTGGGCTTTGAATTTTCTAAAAAAAACTCGGCCCAACCCAGCTCGTTATTCTCTCTACTTTTCGAAGCCTGACCTGGCCCAGCCCAAGCCCATTAAATTTGGATCGAGCGGCCCATTGACGAGGCCTACATATACCTTATCAAAAAATTTATATATATAGGGTTAGGGATTAAAATACCATCTCAACGCCTCCCCGAACACCCATCCTCATACCCGTTTTTTGTCCTTCATACCCGACCCATTATGGTCAAATCCCCGCAAAAACCCTTACCCGCAAGGAAAATTGCCATCCTTAAACATTGGTTTATAGTACATCAATTCAACCATTTAGCTAAGAAGATGCAATGGTGTTTGGCATTAAACATAGTTCATAGTGTACCCATTTAGCCATTTAGCCAAGAATATGGGCCAAGTTTATTAATGGATTGATTATTCATGGGCTTCAATACACTTACCCTAAAAAAAAATTATTTTCACTTTCATATAAGCATATTATAGGCTAGCCATCATCCTTTTAATTTTAATCTAGTAAGCAAGTTTATTACTATTATTGGCAATACTAACATATGAACTCAGAATCCATGTTGCGTAGATTTAGCTGCACCAAAATGGATTCAGCTGCATCATCAACTTGTGATACTCACAAGTGCACGAGCCGTTGGTAGTTTAGCATATGTAAGTGCGAGGTCGATTCCACAGGGATTGGTGATTGAATAATCCAATTCAATTTTCCTACACAAAACAAAAATGAAAACAAAAGAAACAAAACAAGAATAAAGAATGTACATTACAAGAAAAATAAATTACAACTAAGAGAACATTAAAGAGAGAATTTGAGGAAGGAAAGAAAGTGTTTGAGAGCTTTAGAGAGGGGAGAATTGTTTGAGAGATTTGGAGAATTTGGAAGAGTAAGGAAAGTGGTGTTTGGGAACTTTGTGGATTTTGGAAGAGAAAGTGTTTAGGAACTTTGAGAACTTGGAAGAGAGTGGTTGAGAACTTGGAGGATGTTTGTGAACTTGGAGAATTTGAGAACTTAGGGAAGGAAGAGAAATGTGTTTGTGAAGTGTTTGAGACATGGAGACTTTTGGAAGAGAGGGGAAATGTGTTTGGGCAATTTGGAGAATTTGATGAAGGAATGGGAGAAGTGTTTGAGAACTTTGAGAATCTTAGAAGAGAGTGGGAATTGTATTTGGGGAAATGTTTTAGAGCATGGAGAACTTTAAAAGAGAATAGAGAAGTGTTTGGAGATTTAATAAAAAGAAAATTTAGTAGAAGGATCTTATTACAACAATTGAGAAACTACAAAGGGAAACTAAGAGAATTTGAGGGAGAGAAGGGAAGGGAGCTCTAGAGAAGTGCTTGAGAGCTCCCCCCTTGGGGTGTGTTTACAAGCTTAGAGAACTTCCCTATTTATAGGCCTAGGGGAAGTGAAAATCTGAATTCAATAAGACTAATGCATACAATACTTGTTTTATAAAATATGAAATGGTTGATGCACTTGTATTAGAAAATCTTCAATGGTTGATGCACTTCCCCAATAAATCCCACCAGCAGCCCTAGCTCATCTTCATGTCACCATGACCAAGCTTCCAACCAGAAATGATAGCTCATGCCTAGCTCACCATGACCAAGCATCCAACCAGCACATGCTGAGGTCAGCATGACCAGCAACTTCAAGGGCTTACAACTTGGGCTTCTCTTAATCAAATTAGGACTTTAAGCACTCGAAATTGAAGTTCAGAATGTCTTTTTTCCAGGCATATGCTATTTGGGCCAATCCAAGGTCGGAGGAAGAAGTTAAGGCCGAAACAAATTGCTAACTCATTTTCCGCGCTGATAAGATCCATCCTGAGCATGGTTCTGTGTTTGCTAGGTAACGGACTCCAGATTTATCCAATGGGACTGAATTTTGGATATGTTATATTACACACCCATTGGAACAACTTTCATGAAGAATGTGGCCTCATTCGAGCTATGTAGGTTGTTGAAACAAAGCTTGCAATATGACCTACGGAACTGGACTGGCAGGGGGCTGTAGCCAAAATGAGTTTGTCTTTAAGCTCTTCATCCATTCATCCAAATTAGGCCTTAACATACATGGATTGCATCATTTCCTATCCAAAGCCATCATTATTACCTAAAGCTCAATGAATTGAAAGATAAACACAAAAAGGATTAAAAGCACAAGTTTAACTCAAAAACATAACCAAATCATAAGCAAGAAGGGTGCAAAATGATATACAATTATGAACCGATCAATCCACATTCCCATACCACCTTATGTGGCAGATGAGGTGTACAACCACATCAATTAAAACTAACATTTTCTTTTCATTTATGATTTATTGACGCTTTTTAATTGATGTAGTTGTATACCTCATCTGCCACATAAGGTGGTATGAGAATGTGGTATACAAATGTGGTAAAAGTAGTATTTTTGTAAAATAGCTAAAAAATACGTGTCAAATCCTGAAAATTTATTTTTTTCAATTAGCAACCTTAGGGGTGTTAATAATTAAGCTTAAATGAGAAGAAAATCTTGACTAATGAATGCATAATTGGTATAGAATGGCCAGCAAAGTCCATACCGACGTGGATGTTTGAGGCTTAGGTTTCAAAACCTAGCTAGTTACGTACGTATCTTCTAACAAAAAAACAAAGGCACATCTTGTTGAAGGGCTCAAGTGTGATTGGAGACTGATGGTAGTAAATTGGCCTCTTGGGTTTGGCTTTTGTTCAAATAAGTCTAGCCAAAATCTCTAATAGCTGTTGGCTTTCTATTGGCTTCAAATATTATGAATTCATGAGAAAATGTGTCCTGCATTTGTGTATTTGGGGAACGCCACTGGTTGATATGGTTTGCACACCTTCATGCCTAACAACATGCATGGGTTGGGGTTGGTGAAGAGTGGAAATCGAAGACAAGGTTTTATATAGAGTTGGTGTCCGCAAATATGCACGGCTGTTTTTCATCATCCCATGTATATTTTGACTTTTACAATTTAGGTTTGGGTGCCACCAGAAATGTAAATGCATATTTTGTCTCTCTAGGCTAGTTTAAACTTGAAAGTTGTAATGAAACCGATCCCGTTTTGTATTATCTCTCTTTATGCGTTCATATCTCTTTCAATTTTTGTTATTTTTAACGATTATTGTCGAGAGGACAACCTAATGAAACCGATCCCTTTTGATTTTTGTTATTTTTTAAATGCAAATTCAATCCATAACGATGTTATGTTGTTCGACCACACTTCAAACCCAAAACGTACTTACGGCATTTCTTATCTTGTAACGTTCAACTAAGGTCTTTGAAGCCAAACAAAGTTTTATCAGGATCAAAATCAAGTGTCCAAGTAGAAGCCCACACATGCAACTAATGCCTTGAAATAACACTAGTAGTAGCCACTACTTCCTTTAACGGCAAGAGAGACAACATACTAACAAGAATTTCAGGGGGCAACTTACTGATGCGTTCCACCAAGTTATTCTTCAATGTACGGTAATCAAAATAAATTGGCAAATTCATTTAACAAAGAGCTAGCATAACCAGAATAATGAGCTTGAGATGGTGTTAATTATTCATACCAATCCCGGTAGCAACTAATGCACATTAAGGACGACCTAGTTTGTTCATGCAATTATTTAACCAAGTTATTCTTAAATGTACGGTAACAAACAATTATTTTTGGGGACTAAGGACGGGTTATTCATGCCAATCGCGGTAGCAATTAATGCACATGGCTTGGCAACAGTTTGGCAAAACCATTTTGGTACAAGGCTCCAAGCAGATGCCACACTCATTCTCTCTCCAAGTCTACATCTGAAAGCTTTATCTTATCCTCATATCTCTTCCTAACAGCCATCTCTAGAACTTCCTCTTGGGTGATATCCATCTCCAACGAATCACCATGGAGAAGCTGAAGGGATGGTAATATAACATCTGCAGTTTTAGGTTGGGAAGACATGAATAAAGATGAATTTCACAAACGCGGCAGCATGTAAAATTACGCAAAGTTCGACACCATTTAAAGTTTAAAAGCAGAAAGCCTACACCCCCCAAATGCAATGCCCTACACCCCCCCAATGCAATGCTTTATGAAAATTGGAAAGCAGCAGGCAAAATGAGATCCATTTAAAGAAGGGAAGCTGTTAAGTATTTTAAGCATCAATATTGTTCAAGTAGCATCTTCAACAGATATCAAACTACCAAAAAGAGTAGAGATATAGTTTACAAACTGTAGAATTCACTGATGGTAGCTTTCCTTCCACATGAAGAGATATTTGACCTCCTATCTGTGCGCACCTGAAGAAATATGAAAGCAAACACAGAAACATTCAAGAACTTGGATTTCATTCTTACAAGGGGACAAACATTAAACTACTAATTTGCTCTAGAAACAAATGAACCGGCAAGCAGAAGCCAACCTTATATACAACTATGTGGAAAATATTTAAGTAACTTGAAAGTAAACATGAAGGGGAGCAATCAATCCATTGAAGCAAAAACAGGAAAATGGGTGCCAAGTGATCGTAAACCAATTTCATTTGAAGAACCGTACTGCTCTTGCATCTGGGATGGAAGCAGACCTGCAAACATATATTTATTCAAGTAACATCAAAAGTCACTTGACTTCATCAACAAAAAAACGGGTCTATTAACTCAGCAAAACATTTGAAGGGTCAGCAACAAATTCACAAAACAAGGTAAGCAAGGAACCAGACAGTGTGCTCTTAAAACTATGGACTGAACCTCAGGCCATATTTAACATTGCAAATATTCAGCAAACCCCCAACATTAGTTCAACTATAGCCAGCAGAGAATGTAATGATAAAATAACAGGGGGAATCCAGTAGTATATATCCAAGATTATGTACAGAAGACTTGCAAACTTCCTAGCAAGCTAATTATCCACATAAAGATCAAAGCTTGTGAATTGGGGTCAACATGACAACAAATTTTGGAATTCATTTAGCATAACGATGACAGCGAGAACAAAAGGCATTGTATGCAGATTATGTCCATAAGCAAATAGATATTAGTTTCAGAACCAAAAAAATACTGAAATGCCAAAAAACTATATTCTTTTTCTCTCTTTCTTCACCAATTATTTTTTGCAGAAACAATCCATCAAAACCAAAACCAAAATTAATAAAGAAATAGAAACCCATGCATTATTTTGACCCTTCTGGATATTGCAGAGTAGGATTCAGCCTCAAAATAGTAAATGTAGAATATGGCATGCTGAATATCAGAGTACAAACTTAGAAGCATATAACTTTATTTCATGTTTCTCAAACCCAGTTTCAAAACACGATATAAACAGAAAAAAGAAAATTAGAAAGGAAAAAAATAGGAAGGGGGTTACACTCACAGCATATTGGCATGCTGAATATCAGCCTCAAGAACCTTAAGAGAGTCATTGTAAGGACTACCAAATTTGAGGGAAGAATTGAAATAGGATTCTGGCCTCTTCTAATTGCATCTTGTAACTTGTCAAGTAGGTTATTAGTGTTTTCGTCAGAACCTAATCCTCTTTCCAGATAATCCATGGAACCATGGGAATCCAGGAAGTGTGTTAACTGTGAATACCAACAAATAAATAAGACACTAAGAGCCTAGGACAAGATATTTCATAAAATGAAGATTAAAATGATACTAAAGAAAAAACATTGTTGAAATAAACCAACAACAACACAAAAACACACTTATTTGACTGGTTTGCTAGAAACTCTGCAATATGTAGAGTCGCAACAATTACAATCACGATCATAACTACATTAGTCATACCAATTACTATAATTATGACTAGGAATTATATCTACCAATAATTACGAAATGTGAGTTGATATCTCGAAGATAAAGATGGGTGCAATGAAAATAAAAACCATGGGTTCTGGTGGTTGGCCAATAGACCGAGACTGCATCGTCAAGAATGCTTCAGTGTTGAAGACATGAGTAGCAGAAACTTCCTTGGGAGAAAAAAAAAACAATTCCACCAAATAAAATTTAAAGGAAACTACAAAGACAAATGAATAGACCAATTCACATGACATCAAATTAGATAAAAAGTTTCATACTATGAAGTTTCGGTAGCCACTTAAAAGTGATGCAAAGAACTTTAAGAACACTAACCTGCACATGAAATCAAATGCAAAGAATATGAGCAAATACTTAACACTCTCCAAATATTCGGGCTTCAGAAACAACTAACAAGCCATTAGCTCAGAGGGAAGACATAGCTTCACGAACTCTCCAACATTAAACTTTAAACTTTAAGAAAAAGAAGCGAATAACAATGACTACACTGATGTTTGTTGAAGTATAATGAAAAGCTTATAATCTGCAATGTTGGTCATAAAATTTAAAATAAATCAAGGCAACATTGCCCTTTCAGTCTTTTACCACAAAAGTGGAACCCCTACATTTATTTTGCTAATACTTCATAATTATTTTGCTTGCCACCCGAGTATCACCTAAGTTGAAGGTCATGATCCTCTCCCCAAGGTTTGTTGACACATTTACGATATTGCTCAGGCAAACTATATAAACCATCCTTCATCTGATCTATCCCACCCCACAACATTGGGATGCAATAATTTTGTTATCTCCCCACACAAATCACCTAATTCTGGCTCTGGGATAGGAGGTATATCTTCCGTCATTGTGATACGATTACACTCAAGGTCAACAACAACTACCTAGAACCACAGGGGGAAGGCAAGAAAACAGATATTACATCACTAACTTTCTTACATGCTACAAAATTTCATCATGATTTCGCAATCTTGTGGAAAACATGAAAGAAGAAATCACAAAAAAAGAAACAAATCAAAGACAGACAAAAAGAAGGTAAGAAGGGCGAGCTGTAAGAGATATGCAACATTGTAAAGAATAGAAAACCTAAGCCTACGTAATTATACAATATACAGCCACGAATTCCTGTGATAGGTACTTTGACCAAATACAGGTAGAATGAAGGGTGAAAATCCAAAGGTTTCCCAACATATTGTTATTAACTTATTAGCTATGCTGTTGGGAACCTAACAACCATAGAACACATATAAAAGACCATAAGATATATTGTTCCACCAGCACATGTAAAGTAATAACTATAGTTTGACAAAAGTGCAGTTTATGCAGAACAACTTACACCATCGATGGCCAGAGTAGATGTATCAATGCCTGAATGGAGACCCATCATTTATGGTGTAGGCGCATCAATATAATCTACTCCACTGAAAAAGAGTAACAGAATGTAGACTTGCTTCCGCACAATAAACATGCACAAATTAGACAAGAGTCAAATACAGGAAGCATACAGGATAATGCTAAAGCATTATTTATTCCATCTTTGAACAAAAAATAAGTTCTTTTGAAAATGTTGGAATGTAAAAAATTTGCCACCATAATGACAAAAACTAAATGAAGCACAAGTAAAAAAGGAAGAAATCAATGAGGCTGTACATCAACATCAGAAGAAAATAATTCCTCTAGAATATTCCTAAGTAAATGAAAGCTAGGCGACGGAGAAACTAGACAGATACACTTATCTGCAAATGAATTTGCAGGTACACAGTAAGCTTCAGCAATATCCTCACTGACTGGATCCCGGAACGCAATGCAACTAACATAAATTTTTGTCCCATCACCCTCTGCACAAAATTAGGAAAACACCCATAGGAACAAACAATAAGACATGGGTACATGCACATTTGCAAGAAAGCAACTTTAGAAGCAACTAACTATGAAATGATCATTAAACAAAACGGAAACATATTAATGTTAAACAGAAAACACATAGCTCTATCTAAAGCTTTGTTTAAACCAACTAATCAGGAGAAACCACTCGTATAATGTCTCCGATACACTCTGAAGCTTTTAAGCGACAACACTAACTTGAAGAAGTGGTTAAATTCTACATTTTCTTCTGCAAGTTTAATAACAAGGAAGGAAACACATTCTTGAAGAATGCATAGAGCAGAGAGTAGAGCTTAAATACCAGTGAGAACAATGGGGCAGCTCCGTGGAATCGTGTAGGCGTCATTGGAATCATAGCCTGATGAATAGAACAAAACACCAGCTGGAAACGCACACTGAAACAGAAAACAAGAAAAGCACACAATCATCCAGATGATTCATAAGGCGCAGCTGAAATTGAATGAAAAAAAAAAGGATTTGGGAAAACAAACAGAAGAAAAGAAGAGAAGCAGAAATAGAAAGCAGCGAAGATTGGTGCTTACGGTTGGGAGCTGAGGAGGAGGAGGGTACTGGTCCAGAAGAGACGGCAGGTAGAATGTACAAACAGACAGAGATGAATTTGAGAGAGAGAGAGAGAGAGTTGGAGGTTGAGATCTGGTTCAGGGGTTCAGGGGATAGAAAATGAAGGACAACTTGAGATTCTATTCAGCCTCTGAAGCTATCTCACAAGAGAGGAAGTTGAACACAGGGCTGTTCTGTTCTGATCCTCTCCCACTCGATCAGTGCCAGAACGACATGAAATTTGAGGGCGTGTTTCCTAAAACAAAAATGTTACAGTTGTAACTAGATAATTTTGACTTCATTTATTTTATTAATCTAAAATAAAAAAATGAATTTTATCTTTGAAGAAAAACAAAACATAATTCCAGGGATACAGTCAAGGGATTTTTGTAAATATTTGCGTAGTTAGTTTTGTATTAACTCTTAAGGTTTTTCGCATATAGAATTTATGTTAAGAATTAGCAACCCGATTAAGTTATGTACTAGTATGGGTGTATCAATTATATAACAAAATTTTACTTGAAAAAATATTTAAGACTTTATTTAAATTAATCGATATATATAAAGCAAAATACAAAGAATGATAAAACATTTAAAATACCATAAAATGCTTTTGGTTAATACAAATATTAAGAATTGAAATTATTAATTTAATGAGGATAATATAATAAATTCACATTTTTTTCATATTAAAAAAATTAAAATTAAAAGAAAAATCAAATAATAAATCCTATTTTTATGGAACACAACTACTCATTATCTTTTTTAATTCTAAAATAAATTAAATTTTCTTTTTAAAAAAGCCTCTCATGCCTGTTAGCGGAGAGACTAATATATATTGCATTTTGATCAACGTCCATTGGAAGCATCTCACCCTCATCTCGGATACTGGCATATTACTCTTCAGATAACTATTGTTCACCAAGTATTCCCAATGCTGCAGAAAGTTGTCTTTCATCTCCATTATCTAAGGTACCGTGACCAACGAGACTCACACTTCGTCCATTTTAAAACTCGCACCATGCCCCGCCCCTGTACTAATTGTCTCGACCTTTCGCTGCTGTCTGTTGATGAAACGACAATCAATATTACACTAATAATTTAATTTAACAATTAATGAAACAATAAATTAAATCAGAAAATTAAACAAAGCAGTAAAATAAAATTTGACTGGTTTTCCAAATAAAGCCTTGCAGATTGCAATGTCCTTGAAACATAATTTTGCCCCTACTCAGTGTTTGTAGTTCTGTAGGCATCTGCTCCACCAGATACAACTATCTAAAATCAAAGTCCTAGCACTAGGACTTTGATTTCTGGTGAGATCAATGTGTTTCTCTCCGGCTATGAACAAGAATATGATTTAAAATGATATCTATGTTTTTTATGTGTTTTAAACAAAAACAGGGCTCCTGTTTATATAGAGGGCTGATACACGTTGGAACACGCAAAACATAATCAGACAAACTTATCTGATATTTGAATTTTAAAAAATAATTTGAATAATTAATTAAATAATTAACTCAGAATTAATTTATTAATTGAGTTTAATTTTAAATCACAAAGCCAAAAAGGCACAAGGCCCATCTTTTGACTAATTAAATATATATTATTTATATATATTAATTAACAATTGACCCAACTAATTAGGCATTGACCCCAGTAGCCAAAACTATCAATCACTACCCCCACTTTATCTCAATCAATCAATTGTTAGGGCTTTAAATGTTTTCATTAACAATAGTTATATTATAGTTGTAACTAGATATATTTTTTTTTTTTGTTGAAACCACGAGGTGGTCCTGGATTAGCCCCAATTATGGATGACACCTTTAAGCCTTAACCACAACCCAGACTAATCCCCGCTCACACTGGGTTCGGCCCGTAAGGGGTAAAGTGTTGGCCAAAGTAGTGACTCCGTACAAGAGCAGGGATCGAACCCCTGACCTTTCTTAAGGAATGAGAGTACCGAACCACTCACATCAATCACCTTGGTTGTACCTAGATAATTTTGACTTCAATCCATAAATATAACTAAAAACAATGTTCTGTCTCGTTTGTATTTTTTTAATGATTTGTTTATTATATTAATCTAAAATAAAACATGAATTTTATCTTTGAAGAGAAAAAAAAAATTGTGTAACAGAATTTCAGCTATACACTTAAGGGATTTTTGTAAATATTTGCATAGTTAGTTTTATATTAATTCTTAAGACTTTTCGTTGTGTAGAAAATTTATGTTAAGATTTTGCAACCCGATTAAGTTAGGTATTAGTATAGGTGTATCAATTATATAACAAAATTTTCTATTTCTATTGAAATTGTACGGTACTTCAAAAAATACTTTATAATTTTTTTAAATTAATATATATTATATCTTTGATATATATTCTATTTTGATCAATCTTCCAATCAAACCATAGGATCTAAAATAGATCACTCAAAATTGGCACATTCCTAAAAATGTGAAAAGGGATTTTATTAATTTAATTGGGTTAAAAAGTTTATATAGTGATAATAATTTAGAAGATTATAAAACACATTTGAAACGTAATCAATTAGTTTCAACGAAGTCGCCTTTAATATTAGATATGATTTCCCCACTCCCCTTTCTTCCACTTACACTCCATTTTGCTTTTTAATTCTTTTTAATCAATTTTGTTCCTTCTCTTTCCTATTCTACCCTTACTCTACATTAATTTTTTTTTACTTCACTTTTATATTAGTTTTTTTTCTTTATACTTAGTTTTCCAACTTGCACTCCATTTTCAGTATTTTTTTTTCCTTTAATAGAGTAAGAAATTGAGTTTTTTTTCCCCTACAATACTGAAAATGGAGTGTAAGTTAAAAAATTAAGTATAAAGAAAAAGAAATAATATAAAAGTGAAGTAAAAAAGAAATTGATGTAGGGTAATGATAGAATAGGAAAGAGAAATAACAAAATTGATTAAAAAGTATTAAAAAGCAAAAGGGAGTGTAAGTGGAGAAAATTGGGGGGGGAAATCAGCTCCCAAAAATAAATGTATTTTTATTATAAGAGATGAACTCTTCCTTTATTAGAGAGTTAGAGACGAACTCCACCTTTATTAGAGAATTAGAGAGGTGGTACACAATTTGGTATACCTAACATTTTTCAAAGAAATAAGAATGTCAATAACATATAAAGAAAATCCCTAGTTTTTTTTTTGTTTATATTGACAGGAACACGTTGAGGTTTGATTCTGGATGCCAAACAGGAGAAAGAGAAAGGGCCACAACCACTGTGGTAACCCAGCTCGACATCCCTAGTTTTTACTTAGGTGCGGTATCGAAATGGAAAGGTTAAAAAAGTCATGGGAGGTTGGGTGTTAAAGACAAAGTGAGAAAGAGAAAGATGAATGAAGAATTGGTCGCACATTGCACTGCAAGCTTGTCTTTTTGTTTATGTTTTGTTTTGTTGGTAAGGGGTGGATTAGGATTATATAGCCTTATTTAGTGTGTATTTAACGTATTTAATAATTATTTGCCATTTTTACTTTTGATGTTATGTTTTTCTTTTGATGTTACAACATTTTCAGAAATTGGATTGAGCACTTACGTTTTTTTATTCTCCGATAATTGAGTAAAAACTTTTTATTTACACTTTTTATTATTATTAATATTTGTGCATAAAGTGTCTTTTTTAGTGAGTCATTTTGGTATGTCTCATATTGTGAGACCATAGTAATATGAGACTTAGAGTCCATAGGTTAGTATTGCTAGTAGTAGTAATAAACCTGCTTACTAATTTATAATTAAAAGGATGATGGCTAGCTTAAAATATGTTTATAGGAAAGTAAAAATAAATTTTTCTAGGGTAAGTGTATTGAAGCAAATGAATAAACTTGGCCATCTTCTTACCTAAATGGGTACACTATGAACCCATGTTTAATCCCAAACACCATTGGCAGGGACGGAGCTAGGATCGCATGTTTTGGGGAGCCGAATAATAGTTATGTTTTACTTTTGATGTGATAAACTATTTCAGAAATTGGATTAAGCACTTATGTTTTTTATTTTCCGATAATTGAGTAAAAATTGTTTATTTAATCACATTTCTTTTTTGATTTTTGTGCATAAGCTATCTTTTTTAGTCAGTCATTTTGGTATATGTCTTATATTGTGATGTAGAGACAGTAATATAAGACTTAGAGTCCATAGTTAGTATTGCCAATAATAGTAATAAACTTGCTTACTAGTTTATAACTAAAAGGATGATGATTAGCCTATAATATGCTTATAGGAAAGTAAAAGTAATTTTTTTAGGGTAAGTGTATTGAAGTCCATGAATAATCTTGGCCCATCTTCTTAGCTAAATGGCTAAATGGGTGCACTATGAATTCATGTTAATCACCATTGGTAGAGGTGGAACTAGGATTGCATGTTTGGGGGGGCCGAATAATAGTTATGTTTTCTTTTGATGAGAACTTTTTCAAAAATTGGATTGAGCACTTGTGTTTTGTTATTTTCGAATAATTGAGTAAAAACTGTTTATTTGCACAATTTTTTTTTTATATGTGTGCATAAACTATCTTTTTTAGTGAGTCATTTTGGTATATGTCTCATATTGTGATTTAGAGTCACTTCATAACATTATATCGGGAGCAACTTATGCTTGGTGTTGTTGCAAGGTCGAGAAAAGAATCCGTTGTTGTGAAGCAAACACCTCGAAGTTTTAGGGGTCACCTGTCCCATAGCAGGCCTTGAAGCTCTCCTTGAAACCATACTGGTTTGGATTCTTCATGACTGTGAAATAGGCATTCCAGTAATCAGCATAGGTGATGACAACATGTGAAAACTGTGTCTTTAGTTGTTGCAACTTGGCTTGGAGGACAAGGTTATGGAGGTTTGGTTGTTTGTGCTCTTCACACATCCTATTTCGTCTTAGTCGTCTTCGGGAGCTAAGTTCATGGCCAATGGTAAGCACCCTGACAGTGGTAGACCTTGGACAACAACATACTTTGCACCCTTATTTAACAATGCTCTCAAATTTGGTAGAGCCTCAGATTATAACAACTGCAGATACTGATGCTCCCACATCAGGTGAATTTAATTTGCTGTTTATTTAAGATTGAAAGTTATGTTCAGAGAAGAAGATGTTACAAATATTAAACTTCATATGGTGTTAATTTTTTCCTCATTTTCTATGAATTTTAGGATCAGGTGCCAAATGCACATATGATAGGTTTCCCTCCCTCAAAAATTAGCCAGAAGAAAAGAGGGGACAGATTCTTGCTATAGCAAGTGGATTATCCTCTAGCTATATGTAATGTACATGGCAATTTGTTGCAGATGAAAATGAAATCTTGTTCATGTTTGTAATTTTCAGTCAGTCAGTCCTGAAAACTATTGGAGACAAATTCAACTTGCATTGATTGACACTAAAATATATATTTTCGTCCAATTAGTGAGTTGGTTATACAATAAAGTCAATCAGATTTTGTTATGCATGTACTAAGCTTTCATGTATGATAAAAGATTAGATTGAGTTGAAGAGGATATGCATATGATGACATTACCTTGTTCCGTAGAATTGAAGTATCACACTGCAATGTTTCTCTACTGCTCTTTCAAATTTTAACTCGGGCAATTTTCAGTAGCGGGTCTAAGCAAAGTGTCAACCAAATGCAGAGTCTAGAAATAAATCCTTACATTTCCAGTCTCAATATGGATATTAAAAACTATGGTAATAAAGAAAACCGGAATTTTTTGTCAGTGCAAAAATAGATAGGAATGGTTAGAGAAAGCAACGGACTTCTATTGAAGTGATAATCTTTAGCTTTGGCAACCAATGCCGCATTCTTGCTGGTAGCTATATTCACGGCTACTGCAATTTGTCCTTTCCAGTTTGTTCCACAAACCAGCTTCGCCACGAAAAGCAATTCCTCATACTGCTCCACAAATATGCTGTCCATTTCTAACAGGTTCTTGTTCTGCTACAATGTACTCATTTCTAGAACTCATTTCTTTGATCGCATTCAATATACTTGTTTTGCTACAAAAACCTACACACATATCTTGATGTTACCACACTTAATGACTTTAGACCTCGTCTTCCTTTACATTTAGAGAAAATATTATGTGTGTTTTGGCGAAAGATCAATGTCCAATTGATATTCCTATGACTATGAACATTTTAGAAGATGAATATGGACAATGATAAGTCTCAATGTATGCAATCTTATTACATAGTTCTCATGTCCATTTTCATATTCCTAAGACTATAGTTATTTTACTGTTATGATAGTAAACCAAATATATGGGTGGACCAATCAATAAGCTAAAACAATGCGTACATATCCATTTTGATGCCTAAATTTAGTGGAAAATAAAAGTTCACACTTACAATCAACCACCAATATTCAACAGCTTTACAAAACGCATGCATATGGAATTGAACCCAAAAAAAAAAAAAACATGCATGGTCTGATGACTAGGCAACTATTACTAGATAAATGGTTGCACAAAACACACAAACTTTAAGCCAACCTACTTCCATAATCTTCAAAATGTCATAAAGAAATCCTACGTAGCTATGTTAGTTATGTTTATTCATATGTTTTGGTTGTAAGACACTTGTCATATTATTTAAATTGTATGTTATCTTTACTTTTGAAATGGGTACACTATGAACCCACATTTAATGTCAAACATCATTGCATCTTCTTAGCTAAACGGCTGAATGAGTGTACTATGAACCCATATTTAATGTAACATTTTTGTTTTCTAGTCTTTTTGGCCTCCTCTCTCTACATATTTATACATATAAACTTCAATCCTAGGTTGTGAATCCCTATAAATCAAATTTGCGGTTGTAACACCAACAACACTGCTTTCAAGACCGAAGTAAATTATTTTCTACTTTTTCACATTTAAGGTATGGATTTTTCATTTTTACTGTAGACCATTACTGAGAGTAGAGATCCTTTATTCTACATTCATTTACCTCCGTAACTTTATTGAGAGTCCCAATAAATATCTTTTGGTTATGTCTTCTATAACACAACTATATAGTGTCATCAAAGACAAACAATATAGTCACAAGACAACTATGATGTCTCATGTCTAAAGATTAGTTTGCACCATTGCAATTTATGAGTTTTAGTTTGACGTGTGAGTAAAAACTTCTATTCTATAACTCATTTCTTTGATCGCATTCAATGTACTTGTTCTGCTACAAACACCTACACACATATCTTGGTGTCACCACACTTAATGACTTCAGATCTCGTCTTCCTCTACATTTAGAGAAGATATTATGTGTGTTTTGGCGGAAGATCAATGCCCAATTGATATTCCTATGACTATGAACATTTTAGGATATGAATAGGGATAATGATAAGTCTCGATGTATGCAATCTTATTACATAGTTCTCATGTCCATTTTCATATTTCTACAACTATAGTTGTTTTACTATTATGATAATAGACCAAATATATGGGTGGACCAATCAATAAGCTAAAACAGTGCGTACATATCCATTTTGGTGCCTAAATTTAGTGGAAAATAAAAGTTTACACTTACAATCAACCACCAATATTCAACAGCTTTACAAAACACATGCGTATGGAATTCAACCGGAAAAAAAATGCATGGGCTGATGACCATGCAATTATTACTAGATAAGTGCATAAAATACACAAATTTTAAGCCAACCTACTTCCATAATCTTCAAAATATCATAAAGAAATCCTACTTAGCTATGTTAGTTATGTTTATTGATATGTTTTGATTGCAAGGCACTTGTCATATTATTTGAAAATCGCTTCAACGCCTACATCAGCTTCCTGAGAATATCATGCGATAAGGGCGCCATCTGTAGCAAAAGACATGTTAATGCTAGAAAAAGCCCATATAGGTCACTACTCGTAATGTGTTATTATTTGAATTTATGTCATCCCTACGTTCACTCTTAATGTTCAATTCATGTGTTATTATTTGAATCATATAGATTTACAATAACACTGTGATACAACCAGTTAATCATGGATGTAAAATTCACATTTCGACAAAAAATGAAATTTAAAAACTTACACTCTCTTTTACAAATTAATCAACTACCATCATCGTTCTTGGGTACTGTTAATCCAATCCATCAAATGAGCCCATAACTTCTAGGTCGAGAAAGAGATCGCCGGGAATTAGAGGAGGCTCCTTTTGATGGACAACATCTTCATCTAATGTTATTAAAACACCATTTAGTTAAAGAATAATTGACTGTCCATGACTCTAAACATTCCGTAGTGGTGTAGGTAATAGGGCCCCTCCCAAAGTAATATAATGGTGTCAGTATAGTGGTGTCTTTAGATAACAATAGTTTGTTGTAATGTTATCATAGTGTCGGTCTTGTACAACTCAAAAGCTCTCTTAATATAGGTTTTAATATTCTGATCCTCCCATATAAAATGATCCGAAAACTTATGTCATTTGTTGATGGCTCCAGCTCCTGCCCACCACCCACAATATCTAGATCTTCCTCCAAAGAAGGTGACGCTCCATCTTCACCTGTTCCTAATCCTGAATATGATGAATGGATTCAAAAAGATCAGCTTGTGTTGTCTTGGATAAATGGCTCTCTCCACTCTTCTGTTCTCTCAACCGTTTCTCGTCTCTCACTGCTCGTGACACGTGGTTGTCCCTTGAGAAGCGTTTTGCCTCCACCAATCCTCATCGTCTTTTATTCTTGGAGAGTGAACTTCATAACACTCTTCGTGGTGACTCTTCTGTCCAAGAGTTCTTGGATCGTATCAAATCTATTGCAGATGATCTAAGACAAGCGGGTGAATCGGTTTCTGAGTCTCTTCTTGTCTCCCTTATTTTAAAGAATGTTGGTCCGATGTATGAAACTGTGGTTTCTGTTGTCCTTTCCCGAGGGACGCCGATTACATATGATGAACTTGAGGTTCTACTTCTCTCTCGCTGAAAAACGCCTCCAGTCCGCTTCTGTTCCAGCAGCTACTTTTGGCGTCTCCGCTTTGGTGGCTTCCAGAAGTCATGGCGGTGGCCACCGTGGTGCTTCTTTTTCTAATAGTCGCGGGTCCTTCTCTACCTCTCGCGGTGGTGGCCGTCGTGGTGGCTCTACTCCTAGTAGTCGTGGATCATTCCAGTTTGGCAATGGTCGTGGTGGTTTTTCTCTCAGGAGTCATGGTGGATTTTTTCAGCCACAATATGGAGCTTCAGGGATTCTCGGTCAAGTACCTTCTCACGGTATTCGTGATTCTTCTTCTTCCTACGGTGGGTCTACTTCTGAGGTTCGCCAGTGTTACTCATGTCAAGGCTTTGGCCACATCGCCAAAAATTGCCCATCTCGTTTTCCTCTACATTATAACAACAGGGCCCCACCCCAACGACTTCAGGGCATGGCTGCATATCATTCTCCTCCTTCTGGTATTCAAAATTGGGTAACAGATACCGGTGCAAACGCACATGTCACCAATGATTTGAGTCATCTCTCACATGCTAGGGAATATCACGGTTCAGACACCGTCGCGGGTGTACTTGGTGGACAAGGTTTAAAAATTAATACCGTTGGTGATACTTCCTTTTCTCATAACAAGTTTCGTTTTGCACTCAAAGATATTCTTCATTGCCCTAATGCTTCTTTGCCATTGTTGTCAGTTCATAAATTTGCAAAAGATAATAATTGTTTCTTTACCTTTTATCCTGACAATTTTTGTGTGCAGGATTTGGTGACGGGGAGGATTCTTTTCTGGGGCAAGAGTGAAAATGGTCTCTATCCATTTAAATTCTCACCAAACTCGTCTTTTCAAATTTTTCCAAATCGTGTTGCTTTGCTAGGTGTTCGCGTTGATAGTTCTGTGTGGCATTCTCGTCTTGGTCATCCAGCTTCTCCCACTTTGCAATATTTAATTTCCCATAATAAGTTGCCATTATCTGGCACGAAAATCCTCTGTAATTCTGTTTGTCATTCGTGTCCGCTTGGTAAAAGTGTTAAATTACCTTTTAGTTCTTCAATGTCCGTTTCTACTTCACCTTTAGAACTTATCCATTCCGATGTATGGAGTTCCTCTACTAAATCTATTTCTGGTTTTAGCTATTATGTTTTATTTTTCGATGATTTTTCTAGATATTCTTGGATTTTTCCCATGAAATTAAAATCTGAGGTTTTCTCTCATTTTGTCACATTTAAAACTCTTGTTGAAAATATGTTCTCCACTAAAATTAAAGCCTTTCAATCTGATGGTGGTGGGGAATATACCAGTTATCAATTTAAACAATTCTTTGATAATCATGGCATTTTTCATCGTAAATCTTGTCCTCACACTCCTCGCAGAAATGGTCTAGCAGAATGCAAACACAGGCACATAGTGGATACAGGTCTTACCCTTTTGGCTCATGCATCAATGCCTCCATCCTACTGGGTTGAGGCCATGCATACTGCAGTTTATTTAATTAATCGCCTTCCAACTAAAGTCCTAGGTTTTCAGTCATCTTATCAAAAGTTATTTAATAAGGAGCCTAATTATTCTTTTTTAAAAACCTTTGGTTGTGCTTGTTTTCCATATTTGCGTCCTTATAATCATAATAAACTTCAATTGCGGTCTACCAAATGTGTGTTTCTTGGTTATTCTTTGAATTATCAAGGATATCGGTGTCTTGATCTTAAAACTAATAGAGTCTTTTTATCCCGTCATGTTGTGTTTGATGAGAATTCTTTCCCATTTTTTGAGGCTAATGTTGCTCATGTCCCAGGAGGTGTCCTCTTCTTCGTCAAATTCTGTGCAACCCATTCACATCGTCGGGCCTCTTCCTCTGCATGCATCCTCTCTCCTCCTGCTAGCTCTCCTCATCGTACTATTTCTCAAGTGGGCCCCCTACATTACCACCAAGTCTTTTATCACAACCATCTTCCACACACATGGGTCCCACCCCTCTCTCTCCTCCAACACAATTCGAAATGGCCAGCCCAACCACTCCAAAAAGTACTCTTAGCACCTATGTTCGAAATCCACATCGTCAAATTGCCTTTTCTCCCCCAATAACCTCTTCTGCCACCAACCTTGTTTCTGAACCACGTTTACCAAGTACATCATCTTCGTCTTTGCCCTTAGTGAGTGACTCTACAACTCATTCCATGGTGACTCGTGCTAAGAGTGGTATTTATAAACCTAATCCTAAATATGCTAATCATGCCTTACTCGATTCTCTTACTCATGAATCTGTTGAGCCAACATCTTTTTCACAGGCTCATAAGCTTCCTGAGTGGCGTTCGGCAATGTCTGATGAGTTTAATGCACTTCTTCGTGCTGGAACTTGGGATTTGGTCTCATATCAACCTCACATGAATGTTCTACCAAGTAAATGGGTTTTTCGTATAAAAAGGAATTCAGATGGCTCCATTCAGCGGTATAAAGCGCGTTTAGTGGCTAATGGGTTTCATCAACAAGCGGGCCTAGACTATGGGGAAACTTTTAGCCCCGTTGTGAATCATTCAACTATCCGTCTTGTGTTAGCTCTTTCTGTTCAGTTTCACTGGCCCATTCGTCAACTAGATGTGCAAAATGCATTTCTTCATGGATATCTTACTGAAGAGGTTTATATGCGCCAACCAGTTGGTTTTGTCGATCCAACCCATCCGCATCATGTGTGCAAGCTTCGTCGTTCTTTATACGGTTTAAAAACAGGCTCCACGAGCTTGGTTTCATTGTTTCTCTACTCATCTTCTTCAATTGGGTTTCCGGGCTTCGCTTGCTGACTCATCTCTTTTTGTCTACATTCATGGCTCAGTTCGCATCTATCTTTTAATTTATGTTGATGATATTTTGGTTCCTGGTAATGATACTGCTAGTATCACCTCTTTGATTTTGGATTTGGGTCGTCGATTCTCTATGAAAGATCTTGGGCCAGCTCACTATTTTCTGGGTATGGAATTAACTCGGAATTCTCACGGTTTATCACTTACTCAATCCAAGTATATTGTTGATCTTCTTAAGCGTACAAAGATGCATGAAGCCAAACCAGTGTCAACACCAGCTGTTTTCAGGTAAACGTTTCAGCATTACTCAATCCAAGTATATTGTTGATCTTCTTAAGCGTACAAAGATGCATGAAGCCAAACCAGTGTCAACACCAGCTGTTTCAGGTAAACGTTTCAGCATTACAGATGGTGATCCTCTTCCTGATGCTCCTGAATATCGGAGTGTTGTTGGTGCCCTTCAGGTACTTGACTCTCACTCGTCCCGATATTGCGTTTGCGGTCAACCAAGTTTGTCAGTTATGCATCGTCCCACTACTATTCATTGGATTGCCGTCAAACGTATTCTTCGGTACCTCAATGGCACAATCACTCATGGTTTGTTCTATCACCCTAGTTCACTTCATCTACTTGCTTACTCTGATGCAGATTATGCGGGTGATCCCGGATGATCGACGGTCTCCTGGTGGGTATTGTATTTTTCTTGGTAACAACTTGATTTCATGGAGTTCGAAAAAGCAGCGTGGTGTCTCTCGTTCTAGTACGGAGGCTGAATACCGTCAATTGGCATATACTGCCTGCGACCATCTCTTGGCTACGTTCTCTGTTCCAAGACTTACAGCTTCCTCTCTCCCTTCCTCGCATATGGTGTGATAACATTAGTGCCATTTCTTTGGCTGCCAATCCTGTGTTTCATGCTTGCACGAGCCATGTCTCAGTTGATTACCATTTCGTTCGTGAGAAAGTAGTTCAGAATGAGCTTGATGTTCGTTATTTGTCCACAGTGGATCAGGTTGCTGATGTTTTCACAAAGGGACTGCTCGCTGCCCGATTTACTCTTCTTCGTTCCAAGCTGACCGTCCGTGATCGGCCTGTCAACTTGCGAGGGTGTAAAGAATAATTGACTGTCCATGACTCTAAACATTCCGTAGTGGTGTAGGTAATAGGGCCCCTCCCAAAGTAATATAATGGTGTCAGTATAGTGGTGTCTTTAGATAACAATAGTTTGTTGTAATGTTATCATAGTGTCGGTCTTGTACAACTCAAAAGCTCTCTTAATATAGGTTTTAATATTCTGATCCTCCCATATAAAATGATCTCCTTGTAAACATGTAAAGTCTCACGGATTTAATAAG
Organism: Prunus fruticosa; assembly: GCA_018703695.1. Taxonomy (NCBI): domain Eukaryota; kingdom Viridiplantae; phylum Streptophyta; class Magnoliopsida; order Rosales; family Rosaceae; genus Prunus; species Prunus fruticosa. The sequence goes on from CM031921.1 coordinate 19,498,531, forward strand.
AGAATACAGTTTTCGAAGTTCTCTCTTTCATTAGTTACAAACATCAAAAGCATCAAGTTCATCTATATGTTGTGAAAACTACACCTTTTAGTTACAAACATCAAGCATCCACCTACTAAGATATTAAAAGTATATGTTATGAGAATACTAAGATATGTTTATACATATTATGATATTTAAAATATATGTTTAGATAATGATGGACTTTTATTGCTTTACTTCTTACAGTGGGTAGGTGCCATCTCAACCTTAAAGTGATGAGCTTCTGCTTGGGCGACCAACTCCTTCTTCTTAACAGCTAGTTTCTCGTCTACTATAATTTTTCCTCCCAAATTAGATCTACTAACCAAATCCACCACAAAAAGCAATTCGGCTGATTGAGCCACAAATATGATGTCAATTGAGAGCATCCTCTTCTTGTGCGAGGCGATCTCTTGTATTACCTTCCAGTGTTTTCAAAGGCATGCTTTCGCGCGCGTCGGAGCGCGCGTTGAAGCGAGGCGGCCGGAAAATGCCCGAGGCGGTCGGCTATTTCGCGAGTTGCACGTTTAGCGCAGGGAAGGCGTGAGGAGGCGTTGCAAGGCGTTCCAAGGCGGAGCGAGGCGCAGGAGAGCTGACACTCTAAAACGGAAGAAATTTTCACCATTCTGCAAATTTGGTGCGGCTCCAACGCAGCGAGGAAGACAACCTTTTTGTCATAGGTTTTTTTCTAACAAAACGACGTCGTTTGATTGAAGTGTTAAAAAAAAAAAACTTAAAGTGAAACGACGTCGTTTCACTTGGAGTGTTTTGAAAAAGATAAAACAACACACGCATGTTTCTTTTTTTTTTTCGCTTCCCTATTTTTTTGTCCCCACTTGTTGCTTTCCTTTATACAATCAATGTTCTTGCCTTTTCTATTTCCAGCCGGTCTCTACTTATCCTTTTTTTTTTTTTTTTTCCCTAAATTAATATATTAACACATGGAATTATATATATATAGTAAAACCCTAATTTCTACCTTTACCAAATAATCTCCATCAATTTGAAGAATTCTCTTCATCTTTCGACTGCAAGTAAGTATTTTATTTTTCTTTCTAATTCTTGTAAGTATTTTATTTTTTCTCTAATTCTTTGCAACTATAATTTGAAGTTTCGTATAATTTTTTTTCAATTTTTTTGAAAAATATATTAGTTATCTTATTCGTTTATGTGATATAGTAGAAATTTGACGTACATATTTTATGTTTTGGGATTGATTATTATGTTTTGAATAATAGTTAGTACTTATATTTAATTATATTTAAAAGATATTGTTATGGTTCAATAAAAATTAGTTATACAATTTAATTGTATTGTATTATTCATAAATTTTTCTTATTAAAATAAATTTATGTGCAAAAGGCTTACGCCTCAACGCTTCAAGGCTTACGCCTCGCATAGCGCTACTAAAAACGCCTCGCCTATACGCCTCGCCTTTGAAAACATTGTTACCTTCTCACTATTTTTTCCGTCCAATTTTGGAACTCGCTTCACCTCCTTCATCAGCTTCTTGAGAATATCCTGCGATAAAGGCATGTTAACGCTAGAAAAAGCCCATATAGGTCATGATGCGCTCATAAATTCGACATTTATCTATGATATTTCTCCATGTTTACAACTTTTTTTTACTCTTTTATTTAGGTTTTAGGTTTTGACAAGTCCTCCTATGAATATTGAACTCTTGACGATGGTTTTATTATTTGGATTTATGTCATCCCTACGCTCACTCTTAATGTTCAATTCAATGTCTTATTATTTGGATCATATAGATTCACAATAACACTTTGATACAACCAGTTAATCATGGATGTAAAGTTCACATTTCAACAAAAAATTAAATTTAAAAACTTCAACTCTCTTTTTACAAATTAATCAACTACCGTCATCGTTCGTTGGTACTGTTAATCAAATCTATCAAATGAGCCCATAACTTTCAGGTCAAGAAAGAGATCCCCCGGAATTAGAGGAGGCTCCTTGCGATGGACAACTTCTTTGTCCATGAATTTGATGAGGTACTTGCTATCACAACATTGGTTAGTGGAACTGAGTGAAGAGACAAAGTAACTGCGGATGGCAAGGTTCCTACCGAGACAAAGATTGAGTTCGTTTCCAAAGCCAAGGCTCGTTAGCTTGAAGCTTATGTGGCCCCTGACCATTATGAGGAGTAGTCTATATGTTTTAATATCATTAGGGAACATATTTTTGATATCATACTAAGTGGGACAGTAGAATTTGTATGCTTGTAATTGGTGGGGAAATGCTTGCTTAAACCCAACTATATATGTAGAGAGTAGAAGTGAAGTGATGTTTAGGTTGGATCGGTCCAACCCGTTTTAAGATTGGGTAGGGCTTAGGCCAAGGATTTAAAGCATTAGGCTAGTCCACAACCCTTACCTTTTGAGCTCGTCTAGGCTTGGCCAGAAAAAGCCAAATAGGAGGCTGTTCACAATGTTCTGTAGAAGCTTATGAAAGTGGTGAAATGATTTCCGAATTTGAAAGGCGAGAACTGTGAGAAGGTTGCAAAAGAGATTACTGTGCACAAGAGGATATTACTAGCAATGGACAACATCTTTGTCCATTGCAACATGGTTCTTTTTACAATCATGTAACACAAGGTGAGACCCAATGTTTAGGCCCGGTCGGCCCGATTGGCCCAACCCGCTCTAAGATTGAGTAGGGCTTAGGCCAAAGATTTGAAACCCTGGGCTGGTCTATAAACTATAAAGTATCTAGATTGGAAAATAAAAAGCATTTGTGAGATAGGCCCTTATAATTCTTATATTCTAGACATAAACTCACCTATTTATTAACTTATATGAAAAACTTAAATTTGAATGTACGTTAATAATTGTCCTAGTATTATAAAATATTTACAGACTATGCCATCTATCTTACTTGTCAAATCCCTTATTTTTAGCATTTATTTAATTCCTTTTAATTTGGAGGGAACCTATTCAATAATAAGACGTTTCAGCCAAAATTAATCAATGACCACACCAATATACAAAAATAATAATACACCTAATACATATGTGCAATAATAATAATATTATAGCCAAACAAACAATGAAAATACACCTCATACAAATTAATCTTTTTGCTTAAAAAGTATTGATCAGGTCATTGTCCATAGGAAAATTATGGTGATATATGCCCAAAAAAAACATGCATATCTAATACATGATAGGTAAATAGATAGGTACATATTCGGAAAAAAAAAATATAGATAGATACATATTCATGTAGAAACAAAAAGTTACATTATTTAGATATAAAAAGGTAAGTGCATAATTTACAAACTAAAAAGAAAAGATAGGTACATTATTTACATTCATACTAGATAGGTAAATATATATATAGGTGCACTATTCATCTATACGCACCTACATTTTTCAAGTCTTTAATTTACCCAGATTATACAAGTAAATTATTTACCTATAATTCTTTTTGTTTTTTGGCTAGGACTTTTTTTTTATACATTAATGTAAGTGTATTCATATGTATATTAATTTACCTATATTTTTAAGACAATGATTTACTTATATTTGCAAATACAATTACAAATAGGCACATAGTAATTTTGAATTTAAAAGAATGGGTACATTAATCTATAAATGAAAATTAAATTAAAGAAAATTCATAAGAATTGGATGGAATGAAATTGGATATATTGCAAAAAAGGAAAAATCCCACACCAAAAGAAGACAAATGAATTGTAAATGAAACAAACAAAAACATTAAATGCCATCAATCTGGCAAAAATAAACACTAAATTGCACCAAAAGTCACTTTTGGTCCCTGTAGTTTGGCATTTCAACCACTTTCGACCATGTAGTTTCAATTTCGTCAATTTTGCCATTGTAGTTTCGTATTTGTAGCAATTCAAGGACATGTTAGTATTCTTGTTAATGTTTTTAAATATGCAAGGGGCAATTTCATCAAGCCAAAACCCTTGAGCGTAAAAGCTTGTTTGAAATTCTCCCTATTTCATATTAGAGCTCGAAATTCAACTACTAATCCCAATTTTTGAAGAACCCTAAACCCAAATAACCAATTTCAAGCCCTAATATGAAATTAGGGGAGTTTCAAACGAACTTTTATGCTCATGGATTTTGGGTGACGAAATTGCCCTTTGCACTGTCAAAGAAATTGACAAGAATACTAACTTGTCATTGAATTGCTACAAATATCGAAACTACATGGTCAAAATTGACGGAATTAAAACTACATGGTCAAAAGTAGTTGAAGTGCCAAACTACAGGGACCAAAAGTGACTTTTAGCCATTGAAAAATAAAATGAAAAATATAATAAGAAATCAACATAACTAAAGGTAAACTGCAATGAATGATGGGTACTTTTGGAATCCAAAAAGAACAATAAATTAGATATTAAGTTTGAATAGGTAAGTTATTGAGTTGGATCTTAGTCATCAAATTTTATAAAAGTCAAGATTTTATTTATAAAAGTAAGGAAAAATGAGTTTTAGGGAGAAAAACCAAATTTAGTATATTCTAGAACATATACTATCTTACATGAAAGACCTCTTCCAAAATTGGTTCATTCATAACTTGAGTAGCCCAAATTCCTTTCTCAATTGATAGTTGGATATTTCGATGATTCAAACTCTTAACAATAAAATATCTCGTTTCAGATAAAGTATTTTTTTTTTCTTGCAGTTGGATATTGGCTAAAGAGCCAAAATGGTATATATATATTTTTTATTTTTGTTTTTTGTTTTTGGGCATGGGCTAAATCTAAAATGATTTTTGTTTTTTGGATCATGGGCTTTTTCAGGTTTTCAAGATTCTTTAGTAGCCCAAAAGAGCCTTTTAATATTTTACTAGTTTTTGGAAACTTTTGTTAATTTTTGGGTTTTTAACTGTAGACGTTTATGAACTTTAGTGAACTTTAGTTGTAATTGGGTCCATAAACTTTTTTTTTTGAGGTAATTATATCATTTAACATGACAAGTACTTTCAATTAAGTCCTGTCATCCAACTCTGTCAATTTATCAGTCAACATAAGGGGTAAAAGCGTCCTTTTGAGTTCCAACAGTCTCCTTCATTGGATAATCCCGCTTGTGAACCTCCACCTTCTCCTTCTCCTTCACATTCACCCTCATCCCCCTCAAGCTCTCCTTCTCCTCCAACAACATCATTTCCAACTCACCCTCTTAGATTGGATTTATTTTCTGCCACCCCCCTCCCCTCCTCTTTAACCTTTAATTTCATCTGACGCCACTTGCTTTGCCTTTCCATCATCCCCAGTAAAAAAATTCACACAAACCAAAACCCCCCACCCCACACCACCCTAAAAAAATTAAACACCAAAAAGAAAGAAAACCCCATTATTGGTTTTGGCTTTTAATTTCATAATGAACAACAACAACACAAACAAGCTCAGATAAATTTTTTTTTAAAAACTCAACGCCCCCATTTTAGCCTGAGCTCTGTTTCATGCCTGAACCACATAACCCTTGAAACCACTGCTGGTGACGTGGAGAAGATCAAGAAGTTCTTCGACTAGCCGTCGGTCTTCGTTCTTCGACAAGAAGCGCAAGCCATCCCCGGCACGAATTGAGATCTTACAAGGTGTATATCTCTCATCAAGCTTGAAATCCACATAGAGAACAACAAGCTGATTTTGTTATGTTTTTTTGGTGAGGAAAAACAAAACCCATTAGTCAAAATCAAATTTTGGATTTTTAAATAACTAAAAAGATAGAAACTTTCACACATACTTGGAGCTTCACTTTCTTTTGGAATTGAATGTTTACTAAATGAGGTTGCCATTGTGAAAACTCCAATATACAAAGCTGGCCATGTGAAAACACCAATATACCCTTCACAACAAGAGCACATGCCATTCACACAATCAAACTCGACGGATTCTGTTACGGCAAGACTCAATTGGAACTACTTGTCGAGTTAAATGACGTAATTGCCTCAAAAAAAAGTTCGCAGACCCAATTGCAATTGGAGCAAAGTTTAGGGACGTCTTCAGTTAAAAACCCTTTCCCTTTTTAATTTCCTTTGGATTCTTAGGGTTTCTAGGAGTATTTAAACCCACTTTAGCCTATGATTAGGGCATTATATTATCATTATGAATTCAATAAACGAAAGATTTTCTCATATTTGGTGGATTTCATGCTTTGTCATGCCATTTTATTGCCTCGTACGTTGTCACGCCGTGTCAAATTGTCTAATCATAACGGGACCATATTCTTCACATATAGAGCGGCCAACTAGTTAGAAAAGTCAACAAAATCAGGAAAGCATCACATAGAGCACGATATAGCGCGATATAGTGCTACAGTGCTATCGCGTACGCGATGGCAAAATAGCATCCGCTACATGGGTGTTGTGCCATGGACACTGCTATGTAGAAAACAAAAAAACAATCGCTAAGCGATAATGCTAGTGACATAGGGCCGCGATTTAAAACACTCATGACTCATGATTAAAATAAAAGTTACAGTAATTCCTAAATCAAACAGTTCAAGATTGGTTATTTCATTTACCTCCTTGTTTAATCAAATTATTTACTGAAGAGAATGTGTATTGACTAGATCAATGAAGAGGAATAGCTTATTGGCTTTCGGAAAGCCCCTTTCCTAATCGGTAACTAGGCTGTTTTGTTTTTGTTTTTCAATCAAAACATACTTTTTTTTCTTTTTTTGTTGTTGTTAAATTGTAACAACAATTTAAAAAACAAAATTGCCAACTAGAGTTGTTCAGTTGGTAAGGTCCCTACACTGTGTGTAGTCCCCACCAAGTGTTCAAGTCCCACTACCAGTCATTGTTGATGCGCGATTCTGTAATTTCCTATATAAATCCATATTCGTAGCGCAATTTTTGTTAGTTTTTTTTTTCCTCCTGGGCTTGCCCTATCCAAAAAGAAAAAAAAAAAAAAAAAAAAAAAAAAAAAAAAAAAAGAAAAAAAGAAATCAAAGTTACATTTTGAAATGAGAAGATGTGCACAAAGATTGATGGACCAAAGAGAAGACGGAATAAAGCTACGAAAGTGAAGTTGACAAAATAACAAGTCCAGAGAGAGGGAAAAAAGTCTGAGAGCCGCAAAACTAACACTAATCAATCAGATAATTTTAGAGAAAACATTCAAACTGTCCCAGGGGTCAAAGTTCAAAAGGTAATAAAAATAAAATTTACTCGAAAGTGTAAATAGCAAGAAGGATATATAATGGTAATTGCAAATTACATGATCATTTTCCTCACACCTCAGAATGCCTCTCGAGAGTATAATATGTAGCGATTCTTGAGAGTGAGAGAAGCTGATTGTCATCATGGTCATTGTTCATGGATTTTATTTTAAAAAGAAAGTATTTAATGGGCAAATAAAAAGAACTTGGGATTATAGGCAGTAGTAATTTTTTGGTACAATTATGTTGGGACGGGTAAGCCAATCGGTTGTTGAAACCGAGTAATCTTTATGAAGAATAAGCAAGTTTTGGGAGAAGTAATCTTATTGAATTGAAACACATGAGTTGGCTACTAATAGCCTTACAAGAAACGTGAAACTGAAGTAAATAACAACCCACGTCAGAACAAACTCTAGGACGTGGTTCCTGGCTAAAGAATAGGTCAACAAACAAACACTCCCTAAACAATAGGGATTTAACAAAGCAGTAATTGGAAATATCTAACGACTTAACATTCTCCCTTAAACCAATTGCTACTTAGCAATTAGTTTATATCTGGTTCTGGACAAACTCCCATCAATCCACGCAGCTTCAAAAATGCATCTAGTTTTAGTGGCTTAGTCATCACATCTGCTACTTGATCTTGAGTACCACAATGAATCATCTTTAGAGTGCCTGCTTTTGTGAGCTCACGAAGAAAGTGAAAGCGAACGTCTATGTGTTTGCTCGTCCCATGCATCACTGGATTTTTGGAAAGCTTAATTGCTGAATTGTTATCACAGTAAACAATAGTAGACTTACTTTGAATATGTCTGAGCTTTTCCAGAATTCCTCTTAGCCAAACTGCTTGACAAGCACAAGAGGCTGCTGCAATGAATTCAGCTTCGGTGGTGGATAAAGTCACCACTGGCTGCTTCCTTGATGACCACGACACAGCCCCTGAACTCATTTTAAAAACAAAACCTGATGTGCTCTTCCTGTCCTCTAAATCCCCAGCATAGTCGCTGTCCGTGTAGGCTGTTAGTTCCTCATCTTCTCCATTTTTGTAGAACACACCATAGTCTGTTGTACCTTTCAGATACCTTAAGACTCTTTTAGCAGCCTGCAAGTGGAGCTCAGGAGGATTTGCCATGTACCTACTGATAAGACTCACAACAAACATCACATCTGGCCGAGTGGAGTTAAGTACATTAAACTCCCCACAACTTGTTTGTAAAAGGTGCTGTCAACCTTCACCCCATCTTCATCATTTGAAAGCTTACAACCAGGAACAATGGGATTATGAACTGGATTGCTTATGTCCATTTCAAACCTCTTCAATACCTCCAGTGCATACTTCTTTTGATTAATAAATATTCCATCTGCCCTTTGCATCACCTCAATACCAAGAAAGAATCTCATCTTCCCAAGGTCAGTCATGTCAAATTCACGCATCATAGAACTTTTAAACTTAGCAAACATAGACTCATCATTCCCTGTGAATATAAGATCATCAACATAAAGACTTATAATCAGAATTTTACCTCCAGCCTTGGTTTTTATGAACAAGGTATGTTCATATGGACATCTTTCAAATCCCTCCTTCACAAAATAAGACTCTATACGACTATACCAAGCTCTTGGAGCTTGTTTAAGTCCATATAAAGCCTTTTTCAGCTTGTACACCATCTTCTCATGACCCTTTTTCACATATCCACAAGGTTGTTCCACAAAAACTTCCTCATTCAATTCACCGTGTAAGAATGCAGATTTGACATCTAATTGGTAAATGGTCCATTGCTTTTGAGCTGCAAGTGCAACCACCAAGCGAATTGTATCTAATCGTGCCACAGGTGCAAATACTTCAGTGTAATCTATTCCATGTTGCTGAGCATAACCTTTTGCTACTAGTCGTGCCTTGTGTTTATCGATTTCTCCATTCTCATTGAGCTTAGTTTTATAAACCCATTTTACTCCAATTACTTTTCCTCCAGCAGGCAGCTCCATCAACTCCCATGTGTTATTCTTCTCGATTGCCTCTATTTCTAAATCCATAGCTTTCCTCCACTTTTCATATTTCACAGCATCTTCATAATAAATCGGATCATCATTCAAAAAAGTAGCAAAGTTTGCTATTTCTTCATCTTCAGAAAGACCTTCTCCACTCACATAGTCTCTCATCCAAATTGGAGGTGCCCTGTGTCTTCCTTCATTTGAGCTTGGGTGAGTTTTCTTCAATTAATTCATCTGAAGAAGAATCCTCTATTCCTTCATCTGTAGAATCAGCATCACTTTCTTCTTCATTCGCATCAATTATGGCTGCTTTGTCTTCACTATCACCCCATTCCAAGTCAGCAATAATTGCCTCTTCATGACTCTTGTCCCAATCCCAACCCTTATCTTCTTCAAATACAACATCTCTGCTCACTATGATCTTTTGAGACATTGGATCATATAACCTGTATGCCTTTGATTCTTCACTAACCCCAAGTAAAACACAACTCCTGCTTTTATCATCCAGCTTTGTTCTTTTATTATCAGAGACATGAACATGAGAAATACATCCAAAAACTTTAAAATACTCAACTGAAGGTTTGACTCCGCTCCAAGCTTCTTCTGGAGTCTTATCTTTTACTGCAAAGGTTGGACTCCAATTTAGAATATGTATAGCCCAATTGACTGCTTCAGGCCAGAACGTCTTTGGCACCTTCTTTCTTGACAGCATGCTACGAACCATATTCATAATGGTTCTGTTCTTCCTTTCCGCAACTCCGTTCTGTTGTGGAGTATATGCAGCCGTCAACTGTCTACGTATGCCATTTTCACGACAAAAATTGGTGAACTCGTTTGATGTGAATTCTCCTCCACGATCAGGACGCAGACCTATTATGTTTGAACCTCTTGCTTTCTCAACCAAACTTTTAAAATTTTTGAAAGTGACAAAAGCTTCTGACTTTTCAGCCAAGAAGTAGACCCACGCCTTGCGACTAAAATCATCAATGAAGGTAATCAGATACCTTTTCTTGCTGTTTGAAATAGGTGTGATTGGTCCACAAATATCAGCATGCACCAGTTGAAGAATATGAGAAGCTCTCCACGTGCTCTTCTGTGGAAATGAATCTCTATGCTGTTTACCCACCAAACAATCTCTGCACAGCTTTGTAGGAGTCTTCATTGTGGCAAACCATGTACCATTTCCTTGTGTTGGAGAGTTTTTAAACCTCTGAACCCCAAATGTCCATATCGACAATGCCAAAGTTGTGTTGAATCTTCTGTGATTGTGTTGAAGCAGGTGGATTCTTGTGGCTGAGATGTAGCAAGCAACATAAACATTCTGTTTGAAGACATCACAGTCTCCATAATCAAGCCACGTTCACGATGATAGATCTTCAGCTTTCCACGTTGAATGAGAATTGAAAGTCTTTTTTCTTGTAGCTGCCCAATGCTTAATAAATTATTTTTCAGATCAGGTACATAAAATACCCCAGTGATAATCTGAACAATCCCATTTATAAGAAGCCTTATGTTGCCTTTTCCCATCACTGCCATACTCGAATTGTTTCCTAGCTTCACAGATTCCCTAAACCTTGTATCAAGATATGAGAAAATTTCCTTTTTCCCACACATGTGATTACTACATCCTGAATCAAGAAACCACACACTCTCTCGGCTAGCATTCTGACCATTCACATAAGCCATTAGCAACATCTCCTCATCAGCTTCCACATAGTTAGCCTCCTTCTTCAGCTCAGGACATTCATATTGAAAATGTCCTAGCTTATGGCAGTAATAGCACTCCACAGTGGCCTTGTCGAAGCTTTGTCTGCCTCGTCCTCTTCCTCTTCCTCTAAAGCTTCCACGACCTCGACCCCTTCCTCCAGATGGACTTTCATGAGTAACCTGGAGAGCTTGTTCTTCCTCGACATGAGAGCTCATGCGTTGTTCATGCACAAGCAAGCTGCTTTGCAACTCATCAATGGTGAGAGGATCTATATCCTTAGATTCCTCAATAGAACACACCACATAATCAAATTTGAGAGTCAATGATCTCAAAATTTTCTCAATGACAGCAACATCTCCCAAGGTCTCACCATTTGCCTTCATCTTATTGGCTATGGTAAGAGTTCGAGCAAAATATTCATTCACAGTTTCTCCTGCCTTCATGTGGAGAATTTCAAACTCCTTCCGGAGAGCTTGCAAGTTGTGCACGTTTGACTCGTGTGGTACCCTGATATTTCGCTTCAACGAATCCCAAATACTCTTTGCTGTGTCTTTGTTCAGGATAGTCTCCAGAATTGAACGATCAATTGCTTGAAAGAGGTAATTCTTTGCCTTCAGGTCCTTCAATGTCAGATCTTCAATGGCCTTCTTTTGTCCATCTGTGAGCACTACTCCCACGGCTGCCTCAGGAATACCATGCTCCACCAAGTTCCAAAACTCCTTCGATCTCAGAAAGTTCTCCATGAGCATGGCCCAATGTTCATAATGCCCATCAAATTTTGGAATCGCTGGTTGTACAAAGCTGGCCCTTTCTGTCACCATGTTCTCACTGCTACACGCTTTAGAAGACTGCTGCTTCTTGTATTTCAATCAGGCCCCGTGATGAGGCTCTGATACCAGATGTTGAAACCGAGTAATCTTTATGAAGAATAAGCAAGTTTTGGGAGAAGTAATCTTATTGAATTGAAACACATGAGTTGGCTACTAATAGCCTTACAAGAAACGTGAAACTGAAGTAAATAACAACCCACGTCAGAACAAACTCTAGGACGTGGTTCCTGGCTAAAGAATAGGTCAACAAACAAACACTCCCTAAACAATAGGGATTTAACAAAGCAGTAATTGGAAATATCTAACGACTTAACATCGGTTTGGTTCAACCAGCTTGATTAGTTTCCGGTCCAAATGTCTAGCCCCTACAATTATATATATATGCATACAACTTTAGGTTCAGAAAAAATATATATAATTATTCAGTAGCGAGGAAATAATAAGAAAAACTTACCTATGGTTTATGCAAGTTCTTCTTGGAATCCACATACTCTCTTAAACAATTTCAGAATTCTTGTCTTGGGTGGTGAATTAATCATTTAACCCTGTGTTAACGAGTGACCATATATTATTGCATTATGGACCTCAGCAACATCTAATATATGATGGATACTAATGTAGGCTACTTACAGCCTAAGCTGCATCTCGTCAAATGTCGGGCACGTTTGAAAAGCTGTTTGCTCCCCAGAGCCCCAGCCCCATACCCTAGTTTAGGTCATTATGTCCACACAAAAAAAACGCTCGTGCACTTGAGGCCATCTTCCACCGTTTGCTTCAGAACCAAGATGTATGTTCTTAGTTGATGCAAAGTAAAAGTTAGGTGAAGGAAAGGCATCCAATGTGGGAAAAATCCCATATTGAATTGATGAACTAGAAAAAGAAAAAAGAAAAAGAAAAATGGTTGTCATTTATATTTTCTGTCACATCTCTGAAACTTCGAGCTACCAAGTAATCTTCCCATTCAATTAGAAAAGCCTCGGATGCTACAGACCAGTACAAGAACCTCAGATGCTCATTGAATTCTTTCCTCAATGATCGATGGACCCATATTTCAAATTTGTTCAGATCAAGGAAAGTAATCTTTACACAATTTTGTGTATTGAAACTATATAAGCACAAACAATGTTCAATTTTGCCTGGTTGGTGTTGCATTTTAAATCTTTTACACAACAATAATCTACTCAATTTGTGTCTTTATTCAAAATCCCACGTTTATAACATCCTCTTTTTGTGTGACATTGTATTGTGCTATGTGTGTTGAATTTTCTTCATTAGGAATATAGTGGACGGAGATTGCATGTACACTTCAGTATGGCCAAAAAGTCTACATTTATGATTTCCTCTTTGACAAAGAGTGCCTATAATATTTTTTGCGAAAGACAACTATCAAATCATATAATTGAAGAGACATAGTGACCAACCGGCCTTTGATTTAGCGGTATCTTTCGTCATTTTATTGGACAAAATCTCAGGTCATTTAATGGTTTTTTATTTAGTTGAGAATTTTTTATTATTAAAAAATACGATAATATATTAAATTTATACACATTATATACACATTTTAGTGGGCGATTTGATAAAATTTACATAAACAACGATGACAATATATATATTTGTAATGAATCGATGGAGTTTTGGTTAACCTGAGTTTCAAATATGAGTTTATTAGCATATTTAACCTTAATTAAGTTTGAGTTAAGTTCTGAATCTGGACGTATTGCACCCCTAGATGAAAAGAACTTCACAATATAATTTGCAGCACCAAATTCTGATATTGCCTATCTTGCCCTTTGATCACAGTCTCATTTCTGAACCTGTGAAGGAGGGGCCCCATTTTTTACTCTTTATGACCTCACAAACAAACACTACCGTTAGGGACAATCTTGCAATTCCACGAAACCCGAAGGGCATACTGAAGACGCGCCGAAATTTCAGAGTCATAGACAGGATTTCGCCACCCGAAACAGAGCGCAAAAGCCGATAACACTGCCCCTCAGTCGAAGGACACAACCGAAATGACGCTCTTATCCACCACCCTATTCAAATTTCAAACCCAAACAGCTCGCAATTCCCCAAAAACCCCAAGGGTACATTCGCCAATCCAAATCCCAATAAAAAATAATAATATATAAATTCTCCAGGGCCATAAATTCAAATTTTGCCGATCGTTACAAAAAACTTCGACGCTACAAAACAAAAAGAGAAGCCTGGCATATGTCCAAAGGCCTAACGCTCCTGCAAAACGCCTCTGCCGCTTTAAAGCGCTTGTACCCTACGGCCTTGCGCTTTTGACCCTTTGTACCTTGCGCTTAAATTTCGGTTACAAATTTTTTACACGGGTGGTGCTACAGTGCGGCGAGCTGACCTTGCTCTCTCTCTCTGGCTGCTGCTACAAAACGGAGCCGAAACCTCCAGATTTAGTGCTTTAGTCGGGTTCTGAGCTCTGAGTCCCGGATTAGAGCTTTTTGGTGATTGGATACATGGTGTTTGGCTCTGGTTGTGGTGCATTGTAGAGAGTGAAAGTGGAAGAGAGAGCAAGAGAGAGAGGGAATGGAAATAGAGGAAGATATGGAGGTTGAGCAAGTGTTTATGGCGCAAGAAGTTGACATTGACTACGAGTTCGACGCCGCTCGGTGCTTTAACTTCACCAGAGAGGAAACTCCGGCGGAGGCTCGCCGAGCCGAGCTCTGGTTCGAGTCCGCCAAGAGCTACCCGCCGTCTCGTGAGCTTCTATACCTTAGACGACACGTTTTCTTGAAATTTATATTTTTGGAACTATTTCTTCTTGAATATTTTTGTGTGTTTGATTAAGTTGAGCTATAGTGAGCTCGGCTTTATCGATTTTTTAAAGCATTTACAAACCCTAGCATTCTTCTTTGCTAAAATTAAAAAATGAATCTTTTCAATGTTGTATCTATATTCCGATAATTCCAGTTGAAAGTGATTATTTTGTGTATCTTTACTCTACTTTTTTTTTCTTTTCAAAAATTGATTTTACTTTGTGATACATTACCATATTCAAAACAGATATCTGTGGTTTAAGGAATTTTAGCAATGCATGAAGTTATATATATTGGATAGAAGGGAAAAATTACCAAGCTTATGCCATTTTTGTCTGTTTCAGCTTTTGTGACAAGGTTAGTACTAGGAGCGGACATCCTCCGGGAAAATGTAAACATCTCCCCAAAATCCAGAGCTGTGGAGAATACGAATGACGGCGAGTGTGATATGGGTGGGGGCGAAGAAGTATGTGCAATGGATGTAAATAACAGAGGTATCGATCAAACTCGTTGGTTTGTGCCTGGTGGAGAGGCAGGATTTAGAAAAGCAAAGTCTTTTGAGCATCTTTATCTTGGTTTGAAGTCTAAATTTTGAAGTGTAATGTGTCTATTTTCTAGATTGCGGAGGAATGAATAGAGGGATATTTGGAAATTTACAAAAAGTTCTAAATCAACCACTTGGAACGGGTACAGGTGTTCATTCTGATACCTTTATGACTACTGTGTTTGCCATTGGATTTCCCAAATGGTTTCCGAATAAATTAAGAGCATGATATAATGATTTAGTGAATACTTATATTTTGTAACTTACGTTCTTCATGATTAATTTTACTGTACCTATCTTAAAATCTGTAGACTTTCAGCTGAAATTAAGCTTTACACAAGTATTGAGTACGATGTTATCATGAACTATGATTAAGTTATTCCATCGGTCCAACATAATGTATCTGTTGTTTTTAGTTTTTTTCTCCCTCTTTAATTTATATATTTGTTTTCCAGGAATGACATTCTACAGTCACTTAGCCAGTGATAAGCTAAAAGGTAAAAGTAAATCTTCTGTAAAGCCATCTTTCCCCAGGAGCTCAACTTTGATGAAACCTACAGCAAGTCAGCTTGCTAAGCAAAATTTGAAACCTCAAATTGGCGGTTCCAGGTAATTCAGAATGTTCTGCATCTATGCATACCAGCATAGTTTTCATTAAGTTACTTTCTCACCCCAGATATTCTAGGTGGGGCTCTTATTTGTGAAAATGCTACTGGTTTCGTTAAGTTGGGCATTACTCTGTCCAATAAAGTATTTAATTCAATATGATTAATACCTGCATTCAATGTCCTGTATACCCAAATGATTACCATTACGTCCCATACTGACCGCATTCTGATGTTTTATTACGTTACTTTTAGATTTCAGATGCTGCATTTTGAAAACAACGAGAAGAGCTTATGTAGTTCTTCTGGGGTTGAAAGTCAAGCTGCCAAGAGGCAAAAGCTAGATGGAGGTCATTTGCATAAGGTATGTAAGTTTACTAGTCTATCAGTAATTTGTACTGATGATATTCCAAAAATTTATCAATTGTCTTTCTATAGAACTTGGATCAGTATTCTTCCGTTAAGCACACTTGGACCAGTATTTACTGCATGATGATTATGTTCTTTTGAATGTGTATTATTCTCATTTAAAATCTAAATAGTTATTTAAGTCAGGTGTGCTTTTGACTTACTGTAAATTCATATGTATCTAAAATTGAACAGAAAATTTACACTTGGTTTTTGAACTAGTGGTTCCTTTGAATTGAACATCCTTCTTTTTTCTGCATTTCAGGTTACTGACTCAAAGCAGCAAACTAATTTGGTTCACAAGGTGCCTAAAAAGGTATTCTACCTACTGCTTGGTGTTTGATTTTCCACAAAAAAACAAACAATTGTTTTAGATTTGTCCCGTATTTGTTTGATAAGTAATGCCTAAAACTTCGCAAATTCTGAAAGATGTGATTTTCTTTATGAAATTATGCTTCTGATAAACCAACAGCTTTTGTTAGTGTGGCTAACTGTGACCCAAGCCGTGCCAAAATTACATCCAATAACACTAGAGGTTATGCCAAAAACTGTCCTCGCAAATTGAAACTTTCTACCAATTTACCTTTGTCAAAATGCAACTGCTACCTGTATTTCAGAATATTTTACATTGTTAGCGAAGTCTTTAATGTAATTCTGGGTGTCATAAGTCTTCCATATTTCTTACTTGTGATTTTGTTCTTAGATGGCTGAAGTGATACATAAAAGGGGAACTGAAGATGGCCTATAGTGTTGTATAAAGATAATGTACTAAATAAGAGATCCGCCCAAGTTATCAGTAAAGTTTATAAAATTATAATATTTATTATGCTTTGGTATTTCAGGATGAAACTTTTTATAAAACCACTGCACATACCAAGTTGAGACTTACTATTCCAAGAGAGCCGGACCTTGAAACGGCATCTAGGGCACGTAGGATAAGGTGAGTTCTTTCTATCAGGGCACAAAGCACATAGCTTTATTTACCAGTCTGCAAGTAGTTATTATATGTTTA